>JAFFST010002805.1:0-12851 GCA_022414735.1 Noturus placidus | reverse complement strand
TGGGATAATTTCTCACTTTTACTGTGTATGTACTGTGTTTGTATTCATGTAAAGCTGCTTTGAGACAATGTCTATTGTAAAAAGCGCTATAGAAATAAAATTGAATTGAATTGAATACACAGCACTTATAATACAGTGGGTGAAATAAGTATTGATCGCGTCAACATTTGTTTCAGTAAATATATTTCCAATGAGGTTATTCATATGAATTTTTCAGCAGACGTCCACATTAATGCAAGCAATCCAGAAAATATAAAGAATTCATAACATTAAAGTCCATAAATAAAGTTGTGTGTAACAAAGTGGAATGACACAGGAAAAAAGTAGACACCGGAAAAAACACGCTAAGAAAAAGCAGTTCCCCAAGGTAATGTAAAGCAAGCTGAAAACCATAAGTAATTATACCCCCTATCTGTGCAAATTAATATCAGTTAGGTTAGTAAATTGAAAAAATCAACTAAAGCCAGCATAGGCTGGTTGGCTGGTCTTTGCTGGTTTAAGCTCATCTCCCAGCCAAGCCAAGTTGGTCAAGCAGGTCTCCCAGCCTGGCAAAGCTGGTGTTCAGATGTTTTAGATGGTGGGTGTGTCAGCTGGACTCCCAGCCTGGCAAAGCTGTTTATATAAGGTACCACAGTTAATTATGCATGTCAGAGCACAAACCATGCCATCAAGTCCAAGGAATTGTCTGTAGACCTCCGAGACAGGATTGCATCGAGGCACAGATCTGGGAAAGGGTAGAGAAACATTTCTGCAGCATTGAAGGTCCCAATGAGCACAGTGGCCTCCATCATCCGTAAATGGAACAAGTCTGGAACCAGCAGGACTCTTCCTAGAGCTGGCCTCTCGGCCAAACTGAGCGTTCGGGGAGAAGTGCTTTAGTCAGGGAGGTGACCAAAAACCCGATGGTCTCTGAAAAAGCTCCAGTGTGTCTCTGTGGAGAGAGGAGAACCTTCCAGAAGAACAACCATCTCTGCAACACACCACCAATCAGGGCTGTATGGTAGAGTGGCCAGATGGAAGCCACTCCTGAGTAAAAGGCTCATGACAGCTTGCCTGAGGTTTGCCAAAATGGCACCTGAAGGAATCTTAGACCAAAGATTGAACAAAGATTGAACTCTTTGGCCTGATTGGCAAGCGTCATATCTGGAGGAAACCAGGCACCACTCATCACCTGGTCAATACCATCCCTACAGTGAAGCATGGTGATGGCAGCATCATGCTGTGGGGATGTTTTTCAGCGGCAGGAACTGGGAGACTAGTCAGGATTGAGGAAAGATGAAGACAGCAATGCACAGAGACATCCTTGATGAAAACCTGCTCCAGAGCGCTCTGGACCTCAGACTGGGGCAAAGATTCATCTTCCAAAGAACAACAACCCTAAGCACACAGCCAAGATAATGAAGGAGTGGCTACAGGACAACTCTGTGAATGTCCTTGAGTGGCCCAGCCAGAGCCCAGACTTGAACCCGATTGAACATCTCTGGAGAGATCTGAAAATGGCTGTGCACCGACGTGCACCATCCAACCTGATGGAGCTTGAGAGGTCCTGCAAAGAAGAATGGGAGAAACTGCCCAAAAATAGGTGCGCCAAGCTTGTAGCATCATACTCAAAAAAGACTTGAGGCTGTAATTGGTGCCAAAGGTGCTTCAACAAAGTATTGAGCAAAGGTTGTGAATACTTATGTAAATGTGCTTTTTTGTTTTCTATTTTTAATAAATTTGCAAAGATTTCAAAGATTGCCTTCAATAACGTTACTGTGTTTGTTGAACTGTTTCTGCAAGAGTTTGCAAAGCCAGGGCAACTAAGGAGCCTGGATTTACTGGAGAGGGGATTTCATGGGATGAACATGGCTGACATACCTTTCCACCTATATTATGAGTGGGTGGACCAGGTGGCATCTGAAGCCCTGTTTCAGGTTCTGGCCAGCGTGGTGAAGGTGGCACCGACATGCATGTCTGAGGGCTTCAGGATGGAGACCAAGCGACAATGCCCTACTTCCAAAGAACTCGGTCTCCAGGGAGCATAAAAAACTCCACCGGAGAGCCCATGTAGTGGTCCATCCCGAGGTCAACAAAGCAACCTCTGTACCTAAGCTCGAACCTGAGACCCATGAGGTGGTCTCACCTGTCGAGCTTAAGCCAGAGGACAATATGGTGACCTCCGAGCTCCAGATTGATACCCATGAGGAGGTCTCAGAACCAGAACCCCAGCCAGAAGTCCACATGTCAACCTCAGAATCCAAGCTTGAACCTGAGACCCATGAGGAGGTCTCAGCACCGGAGCTCTAGCCAGAGGTCAACATGTCAACCTCAGATCCCAAGCTCCAACCTGAGACCCACGAGGGGGTTGTAGCATCCTGCTACAACTCTGGTCTCAGCACCAGCGTTCCTGCTAGAGGTCAACGAGGCGACCTTCCAAGTCATGTTCATGTCCCAGCTCGAAGAGATGGCCTCCCAAGACACGTTACTGTCCCAGGTTAAAGAGACGGCCTCCCAAGATACATTACTGCCCCAGGTTAAAGAGTCAGCCACCCAAGACACATTACTGTCCCAGGTCGAGAGACGGCCTCCCAAGACACGTTACTGGCCCAGGTAAGAAAGAAAGGAAACATGAAAGAAAGGAAACATGAACATGTGTGATGTGTCTAAGTCTGTCTATTGTCATTGTTCATCGTTACAATTTAAATACAATTACAATTGTTGAAATAGTTTTATTTATACTAATTAATTATTTTGTACATAGTTTTTAGAGCAAACATCAGGGTTGCATGTTTTTTGTTCTTTTTGAAGGGGCTGCAAGAACAAATAAAGAACAAATTGTTTGAATGGTTGCTTGTGCTCCTGAAGATTATTTAAAGTATACTTCACAACACCCAGTGACAGGAAAAATAGAAGACATCATGTGATCTGTTAATCAAATAGATTGTCAATTCTATAAAATAGAAATAAAATATAATGAACTAGTCTCTCCTTCTGCCGAGCCATACACAATTTTATGGAGATACTAGAGATCCTGATCCTCTCTGCTCTCTGGACCTGGTTGATCTGTTTCGGATGTCCTACCTCTGGATGGAGCTCTCATCTACTCCGATTCCAGACTGCTGGGACTACGGCTGGTTCCTCTCAAGATTTCTTCCTCTTAAACATCCTTAAAAAGGAGTTTTTCCTTTCCACTGTTGCCACTCTGTGGCTTGCTCAGTTGGGATAAATTCGCACCTTTAATATCTGTATACCGTGTTGATATTTCTGTAAAGCTGCTTTGAGACAATGTCTATTGCCCGATCAGCAACATTGACCAGCTAAGACCAGCCTGACCAACATTGACCAGCTAAGACCAGCCTGATCACCAACATTGACCAGCTAAGACCAGCCTGACCAACAGTGAACAGCTAAGTTCAGCCTGACCAACATTGACCAGCTAAGACCAGCCTGATCACCAATATTGACCAGCTACGACCAGTGTGTGTGTGTGTGTGTGTGTGTGTGTGTGTGTGTGTTCTCCCTCGCTGTAATAGCTGTTTGGATACAGTTTCAGAACAGCTATACGTTACCTTTTTTCATGTTATGTCAAAAAGACACGTTTCATTCTCTTTTTTTTTTTGACTCGCCATTGCCTCTCAATGGACTGTCCACTCTGTACTGCACTGACTGGGTTTATTTTATTTATTTAAAATTTTTTTTTTTTTTACTGATGTCACACTCAGCTCCTGGAGATATTCAGGGATAGTCATGTGTTGTGTGTGAGGAGAGAGAGAGAGAGAGAGAGATAGAGAGCCTTCTTCAGTATGAAAGAGAGAGAGAGATAAAGAGAGAGAGAGAGAGATTGCGAGAGAAAGAGAGAGAGTTGAAGCAGTCAGAATCCTGTACTGTAAACAGCGATAGCTCCGTACTAAGTTTAAACATTTCCATTAATTCATTTAGCAGACGCTTTTATCCAAAGCGACTTACAAATGAGGAAATACAAGCACAGCAAAATATCAAGCGGGGAACAATACAAACAAATATAAAAAAGTAACATACTTAATTCCTATCACATTTCGACTAAACTCCTGGGCAAAAACGAATGATTAGCCTGCTCGAACCCCTAATAATAGCATTGTGTTAACAATCCTAATAGGCTCACACAAACATTGATCACGACTTGTTTTAATGTGGCTTACAGTGAGGGAAAAAATATTTGATCCCCTGCTGATTTTGTATGTTTGCCCACTAACAAAGAAATGATCAGTCTATAATTTTAATGGTAGGTTTATTTGAACAGTGAGAGACAGAACAAGAAGAAAATCCAGAATAACACTTGTCAAAAATGTTAAAAATTGATTTCATTTTAATGAGGGACATAAGTATTTGACCCCTCTGCAAAACATGACTTAGTACTTGGTAATGACTTAGTAATTACTTTTTGTTTTCAATGCCCTGGCTGAGGGAAGGAGATTCTCACCCAAGATTTGACATGTCCCGTCCATCGTCCCTTTGATGCGGTGAAGTTGTCCTGTCCCCTTAGCAGAAAAACACCCCCACAACATAATGTTTCCACCTCCATGTTTGACGGTGGGGATGGTGTTCTTGGGGACATAGGCAGCATTCGTCCTCCTCCTCCAAGCACGGCGAGTTGAGTTGATGCCAAAGAGCTATACTTTGGTCTCATCATGACCACAACACTTTCACCCAGTTGTCCTCTGGTGGTGGGCCCATACACAAAATATACCATTTTTTAAAGCTCAATCGCATTTGAAGGGAATGACTTACAGTCACAAAACAAAAGTGTGTCACAAAACAAAGTGTGTCACAAAACAAAAGTACAGGATTCTGACTGCAAAGTGTTCATCTAGGTGTCATGTATGAGAAACCTTTTAGATTTTTGATATTTAACCCTACGATTCATGAACCAAAAAAAACTTCACGAATGCATAAAGGGGGTTAAAATGACCCGTTCTGAATTGAATGGTTTTTTCTTCAAAAAAATAGATGTCCTATTAATGAAATAATTAAAAGAAATGATGATCCACAAATGTTTAAATATTTCAAACATTTTTATTTGTTTTCTTTTAATTTATGTTTACATTGTGGATGGGAGCCAAAGGATACTCAAAATTATTTACATAGGCAGCACTTCCAGTCAACCTTTTGAGCCCTTTTGAACTGCTTCTCTGACATAAAAAGGCATGCCACATGAAACCACCTCTTGCAGCAGTGACATTCAATCTGAAAAATGGTCATAGTAATCTAATCAATTAGTTTCTCTCTCACTCTCTCATCATTTCACGTTCGGGAAGATGAGATGGATGCAAGCACAGATTTCTTAACATTTATTTAAACCAACAACAAAACAAAGACACTAAGAGTAACATACAAAAACTCTATGGCATGAAACAAGGTCCTTGATACACAAAATAAACACCGTGACATAGGGACATGAGTCTAAACAATGAAAGGCAAGGAAACAGTGCAGACAATGACTATATATACACACATTAGTGCTCATTAACCAAAACGTGAATCAGGTGAGGAAAACATGTGACTTCTAGTGAACTGCAGTGGCTGATGGGAAATGGAATCCAGAGTTTCTTGATACGTGACACACCCTTTCTCTCAGTCTTTCTTTCATTCACTCACTCTCTTACACACACAACACACACTTGTAAACAAAATGGTGTGCCCATAAAAATGTTATAATCATTGCTACATTACCCACCCAAAATGCTTTTGCACCACCACCCGGGGATTGAATACTGAAAACATGCAGTTATATGTTACCTCTGTTGGCAAATGGTACATACTGTAAACAGCATTACCATATGTTTACTACTTAATAGTAATACTTAGTATGATGTTACAACATGTGTGGATTTTCTGTGATAAAAATCTATATATTGTACCATAGTCTAAATGACAGGTGTTTTTGTACAAGTAATAAATTACCTGAGGCTTTCAGAAGTTCCTCTGCCATTGTCAGTGGCAGATGTTCCATGTGATCCCTGGATGAGTTTATATGAGTTAAATGGCAAGGGTTATTTGGAAACCAGCAACTTGTTTTGCCATCTACATAAGACAAGATATGGTAATGTTTTTTTTTTTATTGTTCAAAGGGCGATTGTTTCACCCCTGCAGCCATACATACAAACAAAACACATACATATAAATCCATTAACCATATTCAATACACTATTTGCATAAACTACATTGAACAAACATTTAAGAGACTGAGCCTTCACATAAAGTACAGTTTGCTCTGACCCTTCCTCTGTGTAACCTCAATTTACCCGCTCCATTCTAGTTTGTTGTCTAGGTGCAATCCAGAATTCTTACAAGAATGAAGTAAATCAACATTCTGTTTGTCACGCCTCGACCAGCAGAGGGCACCACTACACGGACTTTGCCCGGTCATGTGATCCACTCACATGGGTCCATGCCGGAAGTATGGACAAATGGACACAGGTGTTTTCAGTTTTGTTTGGTAATCAAGTGGGTTGTATAAGTTCCTGGTTTTCTGCACGAAGTGGCTCGCTATTGGTTATTGTTAGGATGTTTGAAGGTTCGGATGTGTTGGGAAACGTTTTGACTGTTTTTGGTTTATGTTTTGGTTAGATGTAAATAAAGCACGGTTCTTACTGCACTTGCGTCCAGCCTCTTTCTCCGCCACAGCGGAGTCGTGACACTGTTCCACAAATTCATAAGAACTGTGTCAGAGTTTATTATAAGATAAACTCTTTCCTTTCTTTATGTCGTACAATTTAATGAGGAAATCCAACCTGCATGACAAACACTCCACAGCTGTACCAGTCTTGTTGTGTGGAATGGTTAATTTGTCCTCCATTCCATTTTATGTCCACCCAGTCATATTTACTGAGACAGTTTCTTCTCATCTTGAAGTACTCTCTAGGCAGTGTAAATAAAGAAAATCATGAACATTCTTCATGTAAAAACCTATTTATTTGTTAAATCTTTGTTGAGTCTAAATGTAGAGAAAGGTGACAAATTAATTGCTTCTCTCCTACAGTGAAGGGTTTGTTACCCAGCTCATAGGGTATTTTCCCGATCACACTCCCACTCTTCTATCCTATATTGATCTGGTGATAGAAAAGGACACAAGGACACAGCATATCATTCAATAACCTGTGATAAGAAAACACATCAAAAAGAAGTGGGCCTCTTCACACAGTCATGCTTTTTTTTTCTAATTTGTAACCCATCTTTGTAAGTACAGTATATAACAAGCTAAAAAATTTTACTGAAATCTAGTGGCTGCATGCATGGATTTAGCTTTTTCATCATGACCTGTGGTAGACCCATCTACCAAAAACACCTGGCTCAATGCTGCATGGAGATACTGTGGAAGATAATTTTTTTTTTTTAAATAGATGAAACCAGAAAAACTTTGAGCTTGGTATGAAAAAGTCTGGCCTGAAAGTTAAAATTATGGATGGATGGATGGATTAATGAATTAATTCATTAATTCATTCATTCAACTATTCCAGATGGTGTGTGGTGTAGGCACAGTGAAAAGCATACGGCCTTGTACGGGTTAGTCCATCCATCCATCCATCCATCCATCTTCTATACCGCTTTATCCTTTTCAGGGTCACGGGGAAACCTGGAGCCTATCCCAGGGAGCATTGGGTACAAGGTGGGGTACACCCTGGACAGGGTGCCAATCCATCGCATGGAGCACTGTGAAATTAACTGCATCTGCACTTTTCGGCTGACAATTAGATGTGCTCTATTTATATAGGATAAGACACTTTCTTTATTGAGGGCCAGGAGGACACTACCAATGCGTGCCCAGCTAAAATCGGTCTGAACCTGGTGGACCTTCCGTGTCGTTATCTGGCACAGTTGTCTCAGTGTTTCCATCAGCCAAAACATGAGAGTTGGTATGGAGTGCTCGTTTGATATCAACTCAGACAGAGGAAGGGTTGGCTTATCCTTCCCCTTTCCAGTGTGAACAAGGGCATAATAAAAGATTATTTTGGTTTGGTTGGGGATGCGTGACATGACACAGCCTGTAGCATCTAGATGAAATGTGACTGGGGGTGAGTTTTTCATTCCACAATGGGTCCACTTGTGGAATATGCAATTTGTGATGCAGTTCCTCTGCACTGATCGTCTGGCAGAGCATCATCTCCATAATAACATCATCATGGAGTCTGGTGCTTTTCCTGACTTCTTTACCTGACACCTAGATGAACACTTTCCAGTTGGATTTGTGACTGTAAGTCATCCCCTTCAAATGCTATTGAGATTTTAAAACGGTATATTTTATTTTGATAAATATAAAAAAATCTAAAGGTTGTTTCTCATACCTGACACCTAGATGAACACATTCCAGTTGGCTTTGTGACTGTAAGTCATTCCGTTCAAATGCAATTGAAGTTAGAATCGTGTACAACAGTGTCGTATGTAACTTCAGAGATATTTCCGCGAATATCGAACGTCCAACGTCAAACCACATTTATTCCAGTGGGCTGCTACCTCCATTCCACATGGGGGCAATATTTCACAAATAGTTCAGGAAGTACCAGGAACTTGTACTTTACATAAAAGCCATGTCGTTGTAAATGCGTTGTGCCAGTTTTTTTTTAAGCCGCGCTTCAGTTTGGTGCAGAAGTAGTTGAAATACTGAGGTTTAATAGAATATATTTGGCCAGTAGCGTTAGTCTATTTTATTTTCTGATTGAGATTACATTATTTACACAAAAAGAATCAATAAAAGAAACGTTTAGCGAAATCTAGCAGTCCGTCATTTTGTTAGCTAATATTGAGAAGTAGCTCGGATTAAATAAAAATCATGGCGGATGTTACAGCGCGTAGCTTGCAGTATGAATATAAAGCGGTAAGTATAACATTCATTGCTTGTTAGTGTTTTTTGTTTTTATTACCTCATCCGTGTTTGTCTTTTGATTTAGTTAGTTAACGTTACATTTATTTCGGTGGAAACTCAGTAAGTTAACGTGTGTGGTGTTTTAGTTGTTTGCTTTTTAGAGAACACTTTAAGGCAGGGGTTCCCAAACGTTTCCAGAGCAAAGCCCCCCCCCCCAATTTCATTAACCTTTGACCGAGGCCCCCGTTTTGCAAGTCTTTAAAACACGTTGAAAATACAGACTTCTGAATATATCCCCCTTTTTTAAATGAACAATTACATCTTACATCTTTACATTCGATTTCATTAGGAATTGGTTGTGTGTGGTTGTCTGAGAGAGCATTTATTTTTCACACCAAATTGTTGAGGGCCCCCAAGGTTCCCGCGGCCCCCACTTTGAAAACCACTGCTTTAAGGAACGTTTTGTGCTTCTTTGGTTCTGTTCTGTTTACTCCATAGAACTCAAACTTAGTGTTGCAAGCGGACCGCTCTCTGATCGACCGCACACGGCGAGATGAACCCACCGGCGAGGTCTTGTCACTGGTTGGAAAATTGGAGGGAACAAAAATGGGCGATAAGAGTCAGAGGACAAAACCGCAAATGTTGGAGGAAAGGAGGGCTAAGTAGGTGTTTTTGTTACTGTTGTTTATGGTGTTGCTACAGAACCAATGGGGCATGCAGTTTTCACTAATACTTATGTTTACTGTCTAGTCTAGCTGAACCAAGGGTGTAGGTTTGGTCTTAATATTGGTAGGGATACCCACCCAGCCCTGGAAAAAAATGACTGTTTAATGTTGACGTGGTTTATTAAAATATAACGTCTATATTTACATTTAGATCTGTATTTACATTTTAAATACAAATTATTATAAAAAGCAACAGATCAAATACTTAAAAGATTCTAAAATTCTGTCCTTCCAAAATATTGGTAGGGACATATCCATACTGTCCATATGCAAATCTACACCCTTGAGCTGAACTATGTTTTGTTATAGCATACTGTACAGTAGTGTATATGTATGGTGACAACTGAATTGTTTGCATTATGTAGGAGAAGAAAACGGGATGAGGACAGGCATGATATTAATAAAATGAAAGGGTTCACTCTCCTGTCTGAGGGCATTGATGACATGGTTGGTATTGTTTATAAGCCCAAGACGAAAGAGACCAGAGAAACTTATGAAATCCTCCTGAGCTTCATCCAGGCTGCACTTGGAGATCAGGTAATAACTAGTGATTTTATAGGTCACTTGTTAAATTGTTCAGTCTGTACAGGATTTTGCAGAGGTTTATTTGTTGTGGCCAAAAATGCTTGATTTTGCGGCAGTTTTTTTCTCTTATTTGCGATGCAACTTGCAAAGTTTACTGTGCATTTTATTTAAAAAAATGTTTGTCTCAGAGTACTGCTTTAATTTGAAATTGCACCAAATTGTTTTGTACTCATGTTAGATACATGTGAATCAAAGATGGCTTTGGTTTAATTTGTGTTTTGATGATATCACTTGATGTGTCAGAATATTGCGGGGTTTGCTTGATTTTGCTTTAATTTTTGTGATCGCAAAATCCTGGAGGGACTGATTGTTCTTTTCTTTGCTGATACAACTATTCCACCATGCCCTGTGCTAGTACAAATTTATAGACTGCTTTTTGTACAAATTCTTTCAACTCTGCTTCCCACTAAGCCGAGAGACATCCTGTGTGGGGCTGCTGATGAAGTCTTGGCTGTATTAAAGAACGACAAGATGAGAGATAAGGAAAGGCGAAGAGAGGTTGAACAGCTGCTTGGCCCTGCTGATGACCCACGTTACCATGTCCTAGTCAACCTGGGCAAAAAGATCACAGACTATGGAGGAGACAAGGAGCTCCAAAATATGGGTAAAATTGGATTTGTCACCATGTTATTATCAAGTACTTATGTCATCCAAATGAGATACCCAAACTAATGCAATGTGTGCTTTTAAAACAAAACTGCTTATACACACTTTTTGGCACCTATACCTGCATTTACTTATTTGTGTTTGAAGCCCAGATTTGTTCAAGTCTGACATGATAAATTTGAAATAAAAACACAATATTTATCCGCTGGCTGTCTTGCTAATTGAAAATCTGTTTCTAAATAATTTTGCTTGCCATGTACCTGAGGTGAATCGTTTTCAGTTTGTGGATTTTGTGGTTGAGACTTAGTTTTCAGTGCCTGGAATCTATGAATTGACTGTCGGCTTGACCTTTATGTGAATTGAAAACTAGAGCAGGATAACTCCACTTTTAACTTGCAGTAGTTAATAAACATGGATCAGAAAGGGACATTGTGCTTCTAAGGTTTCTCACATTCCCACATATTAAGGATTACAAAGAGAAATATTAATCACATAAGCATACAGTCAATGTAATGTGGCCAAAAGTGTGATGTAGGGCATTTTCCATTATATTTTAGTCTTGAGTGAAGTGTGGGTGCCACAGTGCTTCATAACACAGTCCAACTATAATGAAATTTGTCGCCAACTGTTCTTGAATTAATTTAATTTTTCAATCGGTTGTGGCTGATGTCTTTTGGATTGTGACAGCTGTTATGTTTGCTTTGAGTTTCTTACATTGTTTACATGAAATGTGCTCAACCATTGCTTACAATGTTTGAAATTACTTTTTGACTTAAGTATCTGAATAAACCCTGTCATTCTTCCCCTACAGATGACAACATAGATGAAACATATGGAGTAAATGTGCAATTTGAATCTGATGAGGAGGTGAGATTTTATATACTGTATTGATGATAGTATTTTCGTTCTAACATAATTTGGCAGGCTAATGCTACATTTTTGTTTAGTCCATGAAACCGTTGTCAGGTTTACATTAGGGATGTCATGATACCAAAAATCTAGTAGTTGGTACCGATACCCCCAAAAGTACACGATGATACCAACGTTGATGGTGGTTTAAAAAAATCTTTAAAAAAAATAAAATAAAATAGAACTCCTGGAAGACATGGGTGGCTGTGGCTCAGGTTGTAGAGCGGGTTGTCCACTAATCGTAGAGTTGACTGTTCGATTCCCGGCCCACAAGACTCTACATACTGAACTGTCCTTGGGCAAGACACTGAACCCCAAAGTTGCTCTTAATGGCAAGCTAGCACCTTGCATGGCAGCTCTGCTACCATTGGTGTGTGTGGGTAAATGAGACCTAGTGTAAAGCGCTTTGGATTTCAAGCACTATATAAGTGCGCCATTCACCATCCTCCTCTGGCTAATACTGGCAAAAAGAGGGGGGAGTATATTAGTTATCAATAAATAAAACAGTGCTAAGTTCTACTAACAAGTGCTAAGGTGCACTCCTAAACGTGCACACGCACACCACCCTTATACTCTGAATGCAACCATTAGTTTGAATTCACTGATATGGTGGCAGGCCAGAAAGACGTATTAAAAGCATTAACATTTGAATAATTATTAGTGAGATTAGGATACATTTTGCTGACAGAACTCTGCATGGTGGCCCATTAGGAGGTAGTTTTAACATTGCAATGCATCAGCGTCATTAACAAATACCTGGCTTTCGCAAACACTACATGGAGCATAATGTTAACTGGTTTCATGGCCAGAATGCCAGCTGCCTCAAACATGATATAGGACCCGTCTTTCAGGTGCTGAGCTAAATTCCAGGTGTTTCCTCACTTTGTTTGAAATGAACGATAGCATCGGTTGTACACAGCAACACAGTTTGCAGGTGTTAACCACCTATTAGAACTCTCTGGTCAGATGAAAAAAACTATATATATAATATATACATACATATATATATATATATATATATGTATATATGTATGTATGTGAATATATGTATGTATGTGTATATGTGTATATATATATGTATGTGTGTATATATATATATATATATATATATATATATATATATATATATATGTATGTGTATATATGTATATATGTGTGTGTGTATTTTTTTTATATATATATACAGTGGTGTGAAAAAGTGTGTG
>JAFFST010002800.1:4004-15462 GCA_022414735.1 Noturus placidus | reverse complement strand
AGATTGGCAGTTCCAAAGTCCGATCGAGAAGGAGAGGGAACCTGCAGAGGCCACATTCAGAGAGCGTAGGTTGTCCAAGTTGCGTACGTTTCTGGGAGTATGCCGCAGTCTGCGCCTGTGGCAAATAACAGGGATAAACTGATGACACAAGTTAGTGAGTGTAACAGGTAGACAGTAAAAGAAATAAAGGGAGAAAAAGTATACTTAGCAGCGCGAGTGGTGTCTTGTCTGTGTCCTTGCTCGGTGGACTTGCACAGGTAGACTCGCGGGTCTTTACACGAGCTCGTTTTTCACACAACAAGGGCTGAAGCTTTCGCTGACGCTTCTGCCTCAGCGCTTCTTAATTATGAAATACTGCTGTGATTCACAGCTGAGCACGCCTCTCTAATCAGCAAAACAAAGGGTAGTCACGTGAATGAGTGACTGCCAACCGAAACCGAATCTGAATACCGGAGTTAGCTTTAATCTAGCAACAATAGAGCACAGTTACAGCTTCTATCAAACAATCGGTGCTAAAGCTAGTTTCAACTAAAAAATCCAGAAAGAAACACTTACCAGTTACTGTTCGCCTGGGTCAACAAGCACTTTGCTTCCCTTTGACCTTGGCAAGGATGTTGCAGATCTTCGTCTTGACCCTGGCAAGGATGTTGCCGATCTTCCTCTTGACGGCAAGGGTGTTGCTGATCTTCCACTTGACCCAGGCAAGGATGTTGCCGATCTGCCTCTTCACCCCAGCAAGTGTGTTGCCGATCTTCCTCTTGACCCCGGCAAGGATGTTGCCGATCTTCCTCTTGACCCCGGCAAGGTTGTTGCAGATCTTCTTCTTGATCGTGGCAAGAACGTTGGCAATCTTCCTGTTGGCCCCGGCAAGGATGTTGGCCATCTTCCTGTTGACCCCGGCAAGGTAGTTGCCGATTTTCCTCTTGACCCCGGCAAGGATGATGCCGATCTTCCTCTTGACCCTGGCAAGGATGTTGCCAATCTTCCTCTTGACGGCAAGGATGTTGCCGATCTTCCTCTTGACCCCGGCAAGGATGATGCCGATCTTCCTCTTGACCCCGGCAAGGATGTTGCCAATCTTCCTCTTGACCCTCTTTTGTTGTAATGCTAATCTTGTCTTAGGCCCTCTCCTGTCGTTAACATATTAACCAGTTGTGTGCACCTGTTTAATCGGCCTATTTGGTTTGAAGAGTTCATGTAATGATTTTGACAGAAAACCCTGGAAAAAGAAACGTTACATCAATCAGATGTTAAAGTTAAAATTTTGGTCCTCTATGCTGTTAGATATGCACACATATTTTAGATATGACTGTAGATATGACTATGTGCTAATTAGAAACCCTGGTGATTACTTTCTCCTAGCTGTCCATGCAGAAATGCCTTATGAAGACAAAAAATTGAAAGCCATAATGTGGTTTTATTAATCCAACTGATGACCCACCTCATTTTTTTTCTTTCAGCATGGTGCAGGAGGGGAAGTGTGATTTTTAAATGACTGCTCAAATGAACTTAATGGAGATAAAAATGCCGGTTCATTTCTCTAATGCGTTTTCCTGGTTAATAGTATGCAGTACTGTTGATGAAATTAAGTTAATGTGCAGGATGGATTGTATTATATTTAACTGAAGACATTATTCCCATTTGGTTTACTATGAATATTAAAGTATATTATATAAATATTTTAAACATTATTACACACACACACACACACACACACACACACACACACACACCTCTCATTCACATAATCATTATCTAACCATAACATCAGTAACCAGAACAAAATATTGTGCCTTTTCTTTTTTTAAATAAAAGCTGTAAATACCAAAACTGGTGAATGTCAAGACATATAACTATGTCCTATCATTGTGGCTACATTTTGCATGATCTGATTGAGTAACGGTGAGGATGTTAGACACTATCTTGTCATTGTGAGGACATTCGACTCTATCCTATCTTCGTGAAAACATTGGACTCTATCCTATCATTGTGAGGACATTGGACTATATCCTATCACTGTGTACTCATTGGCCATAATTTTATAACTGTGAGGACATTTTGCATGATCCTACCATTGTGAGGACACTGAACTGGAGCCTATCATTATGAGGACATTTAACACAAACCTATCATTGTCAGGACATTGGACTTTATCCTATCATCGTGAGGACATTGGATGGGTTAGGTACCACCATAAGACTATCCTATCATCGTGAGGTCATTTGACACTATCCTATCCTTGTGAGGACATTTAACACTATCCTATCATTGTGATGACATTGAACTGTATCCTATCATCATGAGGTCATTTGACACTATTCTATCTTTGTGAGGACATTGCATTCTTCCCTATCATAGTTAGCACATTGAACTGTATCCTATCATAGTGAGGACATTGGACTCTATCCTATCATCGTCAGGTCATTTGACACTATCCTATCCTTGTGAGGACATTGAACTCTATCCTATCATTGTGAGGACATTGGACTTTATCCTATCAGTGTGAGGTCATTTGACACTATCCTATCCTTGTGAGTACATTGGTCTCTATCCTACCATTGTGATCTCATTGGCCAAAATGTTATCATCGTGAAGACATTGGAATCTATCCCATCATTGTGAGGTCATTTGACACTATCTTATCCTTGTGAAGTCATTTAACACTATCCTATCCTTGTAAGGACATTGAACTGTATCCTATCAGTGTGCGGTCATTTGACACTATCCTATCCTTGTGAGGACATTGGTCTCTATCCTACCATTGTGAGCTCATTGGCCAAAATTTTATCATTGTGAGGACATTGGACTCTATCCTATCATCATGAGGACATTGGACTCTATCCTAGCATTGTAACGACATTAGACTCTATCCTATCATTGTGAGGACAGTGGACTCTATCCTTTCATCATGAGGACATTGGACTCTATCCTAGACTTGTAATGAGATTGGACTCTATCGTATCATTGTGAGGACATTGGACTCTATCCTATCATTGTGAAGACATTGGACTCTATACTATCATATCTGAGGACATTGGACTCTATCCTATCATTGTGAAGACATGGGACTCTATACTATCATATCTGAGGTCATTGGACTCTATCCTATCATTGTGATCTCATTGGCCAAAATTTTTATAATTGTGAGAACATTTTCCATGATCTTATCATTGTGAGGACACTGGACTTGAGCCTATCATTGTGAGGACATTTGACACTATCCTATCATTGTGAGGGCATTGCAATCTACCCTATCCTTGTGAGGTCATTTGACACTATCCTATTATTGTGAGGACATTAGACACTATTATTTCATTGTCCTGTCATTGTGAGGACATTTGACACAATCTAATCATTGTTATGACATTGAATGCTACTATATCATTGTATCATCTTTGGACACTATTCTGTCATTTTTTAAGACACTTGGAGCTGTGCTGTCATTGAGCTGTGAGGACATTTGTTTCTATTATAACATTGTGAGGGCATTTGACACTATCCTATCATTGTGGGGAATTTTGATAGTATTCTATCACCTGGATTTTTGTCAAATAGTGTCGAATGTCCTCACACAAAGGACACTTTACATTATCCTATATCTTTTTAAGAGTATTTGGTCACTTTCGGTCCTTTCAAGGGGTTAAATGCATGTACACTTGTACACACACACACACACACACACACACACACACAGTTATTATGGTCTAGCAGTAGGGAGAGTGGTAAATGGTGTTTAATGGGATGAATCGTGAAGAGGGCGACATGGGCTAATAGACTCGCCTGGTGTGTTAACACCATGCTGTTTTATTGAGAACATACATATGCAAATGCACACTTGTAGAGAGGATGTCCTGCTGTTTGTCTTTAAACTGGCTGATTGGTTGTTTGTTGCTTGTGCTGTTTGGCTAATTGCGTGATGGTTGTTTAGTAATGCCTGGTGCCATGCTTAGACTGATGGCTCCACAAGAATCAGTCTCATACAGAGAGGTTAATAGGTACGCACACACAATGGTTCAGAATGCTTTTTTTTATTAAACTGACATTCAAACTCAAAAAAGTTGTAAAATGTAAATAAATGTAAATAAAAACAGAATGCAATGATTTGCTAATTTCATAAACCCATATTTTACTCACAATAGTACACAGAATACATATAAAATGTTTAAACTTAGGAAATATACCATTTTAAGGAAAAAAATTAATTTCAAGGTAATTTTGAATTTGATGGCCGCAACACGTCTCATAAAAGTAGGAACGGGGACAACAAAAGGCTGGAAAAGTATGTGTTACTAAAAGAAACAGCTGGAGAGACATTTTGCAACTAATTAGGTTAATTGACATGATTGTAACATGATTGGGGTATAAAGAGAGGATCTTAGACAGGCAGAGTCTCTCTGAAGCAAAAATGGGATGGAATCTGGATGGAAGCAGATGTTGCTCTAAAACCTGTATATACCTTTCAGCATTGATGGTGCCTTTCCAGATGTGAAAGTTGCCCATTTCATAGGCACTAATGCACCACCATACCACCAGAGATGCAGGCTTTTGAACGGAGCGCTGATAAAAAGCCAGATGGTTCCTCTCCTCTTTAGTCCTCTTTAGTTTAGAGGATGTGGCAGCCATGGTTTCCAAAAAAAAGTCAAATTTTTGTCTGACCACAGAAGAGTTTTCCAATTTGACTGAGTCCATTTTAAATGAGCTTTGGCCCAGAGAAGACGGCGGTGTTTCTGGATCATTTTCACATATTTCTTCTTCTTTGTATTATAGAGCTTTAACCATGGCTCGTGTTCACAAACAATGAGTTCTGGATGTGTTTCCGAGCCCATGCAGTGATTTACATTACAGAATCATGCCTGTTTTTAATGCAGCGTCGCCTGAGGGCCCGAAGATCATGGGCATGCAATATTGATTTTCACCCTTGTCCCTAGTGCACAGCGATTTCTCCAGAAACTTTTGATGATATTATGTACCATAGATGAGATATTCATAGTCTTCGCAATTTTACGTTGAGGAACATTTTTCTGAAATTGTTCCACAAATTGTAGACGCTGTCACGGTTCTAAGGACTCTGGACTCCATTTCCCATCAGCCACCACAAGTCACATGGTTTTCTGCACCTGATTCATGTTTTGGTTAATGAGCACTGGTGGGTATATATAGTTGGGTTTTTCACTTAGTCTGGGTCCTTCGTTGAATGTAATTGTGTTTAGACTCCTGTTTCTGTGTGTAGCCTCCTGTTCCATGTTTCTCGGTGTTTCTGTTTCATGCCCGTGTTTTCATGTTTAGTCTTAGTGTTAGTTTCCTGCCTCGGTGTTTACGTAGATTAGTGTTCATGTATTTGTTTTGTTATATAATAAACTCTTAAGAAAAATCCCGCGATTGCATCCGCCTCCTTTACGCGAACGTGACAGACGCAGTGTTTTGCAGATTGGTGAACCTTTGCCCATCTTTACTTCTGAAAGACTCCACCTCTCTAAGATTCTCTTTTTAGACCCAATCATCTTACTGAACTGTACCCAATTAACATCCAGCTGTTTCATTTTACTAACACTTATTTTTCCAGACTTTCCTTGCCCCGTCCCAAATTTTGTGAGACGTGTTGTGGTCATCAAAGTCAAAATTACCTTATTTTTCTTCTTAAAATGGTACATTTCCTAAGTTTAAACATTTGATATGTTTTCTATGTTCTATTGTGAATAACATATGAGTTTACAAGATTTGCAAATCATTGCATTCTGTTTTTTTTTTGTTTTCCACAGTGTCCTTACTTTTTTGGAATTGGGGTCGAACTTCATATAGGTACTTTTTAAATTATTATTATTATTTTGACAATATCACCAATTTTAGTGACGTTTTGAAAGATATATGCCTTTTAACCATCAGTTCATTATGCAGGAACTATGACTCATCACTACAGCATCAATATTAGCATACCGGCAAGATGTTTGATTGACGGCTCAACAGCTGGCGGACAGTAAGGGCTTATCTCCATCTGAGCAGACGGACACAGGCGAACATTTTTAAACAATGAGACCTAACAGACACCGTTTCTTCACAATGAAGTCCCGAACGCTGCGCATTATCATATGAAATAGACGTCATAGAATGCGCCTTTGTGGCATCCATGTAGATATTTTCCCTTCTTAACCATAACGCACAGTGATGGGGGCAGTCATGGAGGTAATAAGGTTTTTTTTTCTACACAGGCACATATATCCAGACATAACTGTCAGTGAGATTTTACTTCAGAGACTGCATGGACAGGAGAGATAGGCTGCGGTGCTCATTGGGTCCGAGAGAGCATTAATGAGTTCTGTATTTGACGCAGGGAAATGTTAGTGTAGAAATACGTAAGTGTTAAGAGTAGACATTAGAGGAGAAATTTTGAGATTGTCTGCTCAAGCAAATATATCCAATATAGCCATTTATATTTCTCCATTTGACATTTTCATCCTTCATTCCTATGATATTTGCAGAATATTGATTTTTTTTTTCATTAAAATTGGAATATTTTTTCCCAGTATGTGGTCACGATTTCTGTCAGGGCTAAGAGACATTAGGTCAGAAAGTGAAATTATTACTTTATTTACACTATGAAGTATGAAGATATGACTTGTCAACAATGAAGAAAAAAAAAACCCATCCAAATCCAGAGTGTGTCATCTGTCCAATGTCAATGAGTCAATAGTGGTAACTGCGGTGGGGAAAACAACAACATAGCAACTAAATCAAATTGTTTAGATAAACAATCACTAATAGTTAGTCTTGTCTTTTAAAGAAAATAATTTGTTGTAACTGGACTTGGTCTAGAAGTTTTGATGTACTAGTTCAGATCCGTTAAGCCACTGCTGGATTGTTTAACCTAAAACACATGCACACACATATAGAAAGATAAAAACCTCGGCTTTGTAAACAACCCAGCGGAAAGTGATTTTTAATGCCTGACAAAGTCTCTCCTCAGGCTTGTAAATCAAACAGTCCAGATGAGCTTAAATATTTACACTGCTTTCAGGAGCATAATTAAATAACAATTACTGCTGACTAACAGGCTTTTCCACGTCTCCGCGTGAGCCTCTGGAGATGGTGCACCGAAGCCTGGCACTGCTTTCACAACTAATAACGCACTAATGAAAAATACATTAGATTGATGTGTGTGTCCACACACCTCGCCCGCGCTCGGTTCTCAGGGTCCATTACCACGACGAGACGTTGCTATGGATGACTATTAATGGTAACTGTCCTCCGTCTCTGACTCTAGATCTTTCCATCCTGCGAGTCCTTACTTTTTTAAGGCATGGGATGGGATAAGTCTCTCATGTCCAACAACTTTCCCTAATCGTATATTAAAAGTGGCTGTAATCACCACATGTACACACAAACACACCCACATGTACTTCTATGTTGTTATGATCCTGGTGCTCTTAAAGCACAGCTTGGAATTAAATAGTTAAGTGGGAAAAGACTGACATTTAGTGACATAAAGACCGTGACACATTTAGATTTTATTCACAAATTAGTACACAGAAATGTTTAGTTTAGTATTTTGCTGATTTGATCCCCATATTGTTTTTGTACTTTTTTAGGGGTCCAAGCACCGCATGTGCTGGAATCCTGTTTTGTTGTTGTTGTTTTTGGTGGTGGTGGTGGTGGTTTCTCCCAATTTGGTAAATTGGTGATTCCCACTCTCTAGCTAGCTCACCACGACTCGCTACACAACTGCTAACAGCAAGGGAGGGTGAAGGCGAGCTGTCTCCAAGACACATGAAGCCAGGCTATATGTCTTTTCAAACTCCTGCTCATGCTATGTCACAGGACTACCCATATGTCACGTGAGTTATACCTCAGAAATCCATCTTACATTAGAATATCTGTTTTAAAGCAAAGTGTCCACTAAAATGTAGTGGCGCCATTGCTTGCATGAAAAATCCAGAAACCCTTACCTATGTTGGTGTATGAGATAGCTTTTTTTTTTCTCAAATGTTCATCAAGAAACAGTAAGAAATTGTAGTGATACTAATGTCCAAAGTGGATCTACTTAATAATTAGCAGTGCCTCTATTTTATTTATTTATTTATTTATTTTTTACCAACCAAAGAGACCACAGTCCCATCCACATGATTTCTATTTTCACAAAAGCGAGGCTTGGCACGAAGTTCCCTTCAGGTCAGTTGGCTAAAAAAAAAACGAGCACATTACTTTAGAAATGGGTTAAAACTCATAAGTGTCGGCACCTCTGTATCATCTCTGTGTCTTTTCACTCTGTGCTGCTATATGTGTTTGCTACATATTGTGTTACGTTTCACATTTACACACATACACACAATTTAAATCAAATAAAGCGTTAGTCTTTATTATATATATATAGTTTTTTTTTTATAAATTACAAAGTTACAACTGAATCTGATTGATATGATTAATTGATAGAAATCAGCTACTGATTCGACCTCACTGGTGGGTCACAGGTGAAGGCGGGGGCATTCAGCAGCAGTGACTCTGGAGTGGCCAGTGTTGGGTCATGTGATAAGAGAGGCAGCACTTCAGCAGGAAGTGAATCCTTTCCAGTAGAAGTTCTTGCAGCCTGCTTTTCGCTCTCGAGGTGGAAGGCTGTTGGGATCTTCTGCTGATCGCTCTAATTCCACTGTGAGATCTTGTTTTGTCCCCAGAGTAGAAACATCGCTCTCCTGAAACTCTGACTCTGGCATGGTGAGCTGGGCTAGAATGTCCTTCAGATCATTCTTAGTCCACTCCTGAAAGGCAAGACAGGATAGAGAAGGCGGAGAGTTTGAGGATATAGGTTAGATAGAGATTTGGGGAAAGAGTGAGTATCCCGGAAAGACAGGATTTTTGTTCTCCCTTCTTTTGAAAATGAGTATTTCTGGAACACATGCCTAAATAGACTGAGAAGGCAAATTGAAGATGACTGACGTCTCAGCAGTGCTTGTCACGATCAGACCTTTCACAGGCTGAAATGATTGACAGCAAATGTATTTCATTACAGTTTTCATTCCCATGGGTATTCCTGCTAATCTCATACTGAGGAAGGAAATGATTGGCACCTTAATTTATCCCGTAATTCCTGAGTTCTCATGAGAACGTAAAATCAAGGGAAATATTTGGGTTAGGAAACGACTGGGCTTCGGAAATGATTTAGCTAAAAGATACACCAGACCTCCCATAGTCCCTGCTTGCAGGGATCAAAGACCTCCCAGAATCCCTGCTTGCACTCTGATCAAAGTCTACACCATTTTAAACCACTATAGGAACATCTGTTCTCCCAACATACGTGCTCAGAATCTGCCTGATTCATCTGCTTGGAGCTTCTTGTACTTGTGACTCGTCCCTAAAGATATACCGTATGCACTTCCCAAAAAACCCCCAAATGATCCTAAGTCTGACCCTTGTTTCAGTGAAGACTCCCTCAGATACTATAGATTTGTCCTAAGAACTGCTGCTGTAATCAGAAAGACTTTTCTTGTGCTCATCCCAGGACTCTCATTTTCATCATCTTGTACCGATCATCCTTTTATAATCAAACTATGTTGCGTCACCCAGAACATTTGCTTTTGATTTCCATTCCTCTTAAGGTTTCTTCCTCATTTCTTCTCAGGGAATTTTTTCTTGCTGCATTTCACAATCCGGCTCTAAATCATCTCAGAAATTCTTTTGCGACAATGTCTATTGTTCAAAGTGCTATATAAATGCCTAAGTATAAAGTTACTTCTTTTCACACTCTATGATTTTATCTATGAAATACGCATGTAATACATGATTAGTAATAAAGGTAAGGCTGGGCCTCGGCATCCTATCACAACAAGAATTAGCAAGCGTGTATTTGCATGGAATGATGTTTTTTGTGTGCACCAGTGTTCATGCAGCCTAACCTGTGCAGCCACGCCAAGGGCCTGAACTCTTTGCAGAAGTCCGCGGTGTCGCAGATCCAGGTCCGGCTGAGAAGAGACGCCGTTACAGCACAGCACCAGAAACAAACCCAGCAGGGTCAGGCAACACTGCAACACACACGTCCTCATCTTTGTCTCGGTTGTTGTTTTAGTTAGGCTTCTTGAGCGTCTCCGATTGTGCAGTAAAGAGCTCTGAAGGTTAGGTTCTGGTAGCTTGGGACTCCGTGTCACTCTTTTTAAACTCATCAGATGACTGGCAGCTGCCTGGTTGCTGGGTGAAGCCGGAATGCGATGTCGTAAAACGTCGCTGATTTTCTTTGTTCATGGCAATGATGCACGCTTTTGTTAAGATTACGTGAGTGAAAGAGTATTGACTTTACAACGACGAGGACAATAAAACAATTTGTGTGAATGGACTTGGGTCCTCTTGGCTAATCTACCGCAAATACAACCGAGAAATGTTGCCGGATTTGCCTTTGTCTCTCCAGCATGCGTACAGTGGTCTAATTAACAATAAAAGCCTCACAAACTAAGCCATAATAGATTCTTACTGAAAGCCTCTTGGTATTTTTTCCCTGTGTGTTGAATAATAATTTAACAAAAGGATGTGTAACTCTTGCTGCTTGGCTGACTGGAATGTTCCAGTATTCTGCCTCTATCGAGTCTTATTTATATATCATCAGTCAAATTTTTATTGATAAAGCTTATTTCATACAGATGGCACGTAGATTGACGCCGAGCCAGAAGATTGGAGTGCAGTGAGGAACAGGAATTTTGAAAAATTTGGTACCTCTGATTTGTCCTAAAGCGCTAAAACTAGACATACAATATTCATAATACTGAACGTGTTGCACTTTATAGAGAGTAAGAACACATTCTGGGCTCCAGCCAAAAAGAAATAATGCTGTGTGTCGAGAAAAAATGAACAGTGAATGAACAGACATTCTGAAATAAACAAATCCTTCAATACATCTTAAGCGTCTTGTAGGGACAATCTTGTAAGAAACCAGGAAAACAGAACCGTAGAGGATCCACTAAGGACATGAGAAATATTATTTATACACAGTATATCTCTTTTATTATTATTATTATTATTATTATTATTATTATTATTATTATTATTATTAATTTTTTTTATTATTATTATTTGTTGACACAGCTTTACAAACAGTAAGGAGGTGTTTCTGAAAGGGCACATTCATTTCCTGCTTGTTTCAATCTGAGCGCACAGAACCCGTATTCATAGACTGATATTTACAAAATGAATCAAGCTATGTCATGGTCACGCCCGCTAGTTTGGAAACTCCTTTACTAATTATTAAGTAACTCTTACACCTTTGACTTTCACTTTTTTCCGTTTGCATAGTGCACATTTAGAAAAGAAACGAGAAATACTAACTACCTGTGTGCAGCCTGTCAGTGTACATGCTACATAATAATAATAATAATAATCTGCATAGGCTACAGGTTCCCCGTGACCCTGAAAAATAGTAAGCGTAAGCGGTAAGCGGAAGAGTAAGCGGTAGAGAATGGATGGATGGATGGATGGATGTAGGAAA
>JAFFST010002798.1:28506-54017 GCA_022414735.1 Noturus placidus | reverse complement strand
CTTGGTGGGGGGGGTGGGGGGGGGGGGGGGGGTGTTAAAAATGGCTGAAAATTTGATGACGTAATATATGGACGACCCCCATGGTACATCGGTAAGGAAGAGAAGAAGAAGAAAAGAGAGGTGCTGAGATCTGCCGAGCTGCCAGGTGGGCTGTGCAGACGGATGCTATGAAACACCCGACGCTGCTAACACGGAACCATTTGCATTATGTAACATGGCAGCTGCCGTTTCTCTCCCATTCTGCCTCAGTGTGAGCAGACCCCCTCAGCTAAGCTGCGGAGTGTGAAATAAAACCGCCTTAACAGCACAGCTTTGTGCTCCTGGCTGTGCTTGATGCCCAGGTGTCTGTTCTACATTACAGAACACAGAGTGGGTTAAAAGAGAGAGAGAGAGAGAGAGAGAGAGAGAGAGAGAGAGAGAGAGAGAGAGAGAGGGAACTTATCTTTCTGTGTGTGAAACGCTACATCTGCTGTTTCCTCTGATTACAACTACTCTCTTATAACCTTTAAGATCACACTTACTTCTGTCACAGACTTTTCTCCCATTACACGTTTAGCTGATTTAATTTGCACCTATTTGAATGACAAAGGACACCCATCCAATCCAATCCAACACCTACACACAGCACTCCTGCAAAGTTTTAACTTGAACTTATTAACTGCAACCAGCCTCGATTAAGAGCCTGATTCATCCCAGTGGACCAAATTCTCCTGCATATATTTCTGTTGCTCTTTGTCAAGTACGTAAGTGTGTTCTGCTCTACAATCCTTCTCAATCTCAGACCGTATCCCTATAACTACTCCTTTCCAAACCGTTCTTGTTTTCTTCGAGGCTTGCAATCTTCAAGACGTGTCCACTCAACACAATGCCCATGTTCGCTTGAGCCGGGAGATTGCGGAGCTCGAATGCAGGAATTCTCGGTGAAGAGCAATTTCAGCCCACGCTATTTCCAGACATCCTGTGAAAGGAAGGTGTATTCTGTACTCTGGCTTTTCTTCAGAATAGGTTTCCTCCTCTCAGAAACATCAGAGCCACGTCAACAATTAATGATCCAAGGACAGAACACTTTATACGTTGTAGATCGAGTGCTTCTTTTACTTGCATTCATGTGTGTAATTTTTCTTGGCACTAACAATAACCCTAGGCACAACCATCTGGAGTGCGCAAGAACGACTCTATACGACTTACTGAAGGACAGCGGTTTTTGGGTCAGGTCTGAATTCTTTACTGGACCAAGAATAAGTGAGCACCTCGACTGCTCTGCAGTTCATATGCCACAGCTTTAATTGTTTACACACAGTTTACGCCACACTACACCTGGCTACACCTGCTATCATTCCCCACCACCTTTCACAAACCTGAGTATTTTCTACATAGAACCTACAAAGAGCTTTTATAACATATTCATAAGCATTGCAGAGATATTTTATAAATTTATGAAATGAAAACAAAATATGGGATGAATATATTGGACGTTATATGCAACTTTGTCGTTCCATGGACTTATCATTGTGAGTTGATTGTGATACTGTGTTGCTGTTATTTTTATTAACCTTATCTGCTCATTATTAGCTTTGTTTTAACTAACAGCGCATTCATGACACTTTAATTTAAGGGCATTAAAATCATTTATTTGTCTGGCATATATATATTTAAAAAAGTATCTATGTTTTATTTTGTATAAAACATAGATACCACAGACGATTACTTTAAGACTACACAGAAAACCCTGCGTCCCCAATAATCTCATTAAACTGCAGTACTGAGATTGACCAAAGTTATTCATAAAACCTCGTGGAATTCAATATTTTGGCAAATCAAAATAGATTTATTTTCCCCAGATTTATTTTGGCAAATCAATAATTTGTTCATTTATTCACTTCTCTGTTGTCTTACTGGAAAACAGGCTTTTAATGCGTCTCCTTATGATGATTGGTTGACCTCTCAAATGGGTGGGTCTAACCTCATAACAAACTGCCAATCACAGAAACACTCACGAACATGACTGACATGTCAAACTTAATCATGTCCAGAAATATAGTAAATAAACTCTACAAATATTAACTTGTGTTTGATTATTTGAATTTGTGTCTGAATGCGTTGTTTATAAGTGGCATTCACTAAATAATAAAGTTTCAGTACCGTGACGTAGAATGGGCATTACTGGAGGTGGGGTGAAGACGCCCCCTTCCAAAAAAAAAGTCACCGAGCATGCACAGAATACTTTGTTTTTAGTGCGGCCATTCCAAGGATCATGAATTAATATTAACCCATCATCCATAGTAAATGTGTAACCTGTTATATATATATATATATATATTCCACAGATGCTCGATCGGATTGAGGTCTGGGGAAATTGAAGGTCAAGTCAACACCTTGAACCCTTTGTCATGTTCCTCAAATCGTTCCTCAAATATATGTGTTGGAAGCAGGAAAAATGGGCGAGCATAAGGACCTGAATGACTTTGACAAAGGACAAATTGTGAGGGCAGGACGACTGGGTCAGAGCATATCCAAAACGACAGGTCTTCCCGAGTTCCCACTGTGCAGTGGTTAGTACCTACCAAAAGTGCTCCAAGGAAGGACAAGGGCAAAAATAGTTCAGGAACGATTTAGTTCAGCATCTGTGGAATGTTCTGGACAAACAAGTCCAATCCATGGAGGGTCCACCTCGCAACTAACAGAACATAAAGGATCTGCTGCTAACGTCTTGGTACCAGATACCACAGCACACCTTCATAGGTCATGTGGAGTTCATGCCTCGACGGGTCAGGAGGTGGTTTTAATGTTATGGCTGATAATTCCATAAATCTTCTAATATCAACTTACATATTTTGATACAAGTCTTTCATAAATTCTCCAGCATTTCTTTATAAAATATTCATGCAGTGCTTATGAATGTGTTACAAAGGCACTATGTACACACTCGGTACCCTTCAAATAAAGTCTAATCATAACTATTACTGATGCATGCAAAATATCTACGTAATAGTCAGTATTAGCAAATAATCCTTACAAGCGTATATTTGTACCTTACACTGAACACTGAAACAGTTATTGTAATGTTGATATAAATGATGTATTGTCAGAACATTTTAGCTGCAAAACCGTCCTATTCTGATACTGAAACCTCGAGTATACCAAAATCTAATAAAATGAATCCTAACAAGAGAAAACCAGTTGAGTCTGTTTATATATAAACATTTCCAGTTCCACATATTATAGTCTTTTCCAAATCCAATTCCAATATTGGCTGTTTGTTACCGGATCTGATAGAAAACCCCCCAGATTGCCCTCTCCCTCTCACACTCACACACACACACACACACACACACACACACACACACACACACACACAGACAGAGCTAAAGAGAAAGCGCCTCTTTAGTAGAAGTACTAATGAATGTGCTGGAAAAACAAATCAACAATTCATCATGGGAGGTCTTTCATGCTGCATAGTTACATACATAAAAGAAATAAATCAAAAAGGGACAAATACACTTTTTAAAGCTTATTAATGTAGTGCTAATTAGCTGAGGATCTTATTTCTACATTCAACAAACATTGAAATCCTTCCCTGGAAACTAATTATATTATTCTAGCAATTTATCTCTCTGAATGTTTTTAGTAAAAGATATGAAGAACATTTCAGTGAACAGTTGATAACTTTAACAAAACAGACTCCATGTGAAAACTATACTGAATTTTCCTGGTTACACACTTTTTGACCATGTATTGCACAGTTCTAGAAGGGATGAGGATGGGTTCCGTTGGTTCCTCATGTCGTCTCAGGGAGTTTTTTCCTCACCACCATCCCCTCTGTCTTACTCATTAGGGATAAATTCATACATTTAACATTTACATCCTGAATGTTTCTGTAAGATGCTTTGGAACAATGTCAATTGTTAAAAGTGCTATACAAATAAAAATTGCTTTACACAACAATTTTATAAGAAATTAATGTCAAGGAAGTGACATTTTGGACACAATATGGCCAAATGTTTTGTTTATTTTTGTGGAAATAGATCCCAAAGAAGCCACACTCACTCATCTAGCCCGCTCGTAGTGATTTGTACATTTCTGTTAAAGGTGCTTCCGGTAAACTTTGCTTCCCTTCTTCTTTTTCATCTTCATCTGACGAGCTTTCATAATTTTAAATCAAAGTTATATTCATGAAAAGGATTGTTTTCCGTGCCAGCTGATGATGTCACTAACTCTACTGTAGTAACCAGTGGGACTGTTGCTAGTGTTGGAATTTTTACGTGGACAAGCATAGTGATACATACAGCGGATACATACATCTCAGTGCAGTTATAGGAAATATCAGCACTCTGGGGAACGCCACGTGATCAGTCAAATTAGTAATCCGGAACTAACTGTTGTATAACACATTATATACCAGTGAAATAATTACGTCATTGTTACATACCGTCCACCTGCTCTGTTGATCTTATGCCTGCAGTGGTGTTTGAGGAGGTTTTAGATGTACACTTGTGGTTTAAAGAGAAGCAAAACATGCATACATACATCTTAACATACATCTCAATATTTTTTTTACTTGTCCCAATGAACATTATAACATTATACTTCAGGGATTATTTCTTTTTATCCAGAAACTTTAATTATATTTGCCACCTGTCACTTTTAGTAAAGTTCTTAATGTTGTTTGAAAATCATGAGTGAATCTCACTGCTAACAGTATAATAATAATAAGTCCTTATTGTCACGTATACATTACAGCACAGTAAAATAACAGTGGAAATCCCAACAGTGGCAGCTTGGCAGTGCTGGGGCTTGAATCCTCACCCTTTCCGATCAGTAACACAGAGCCTGGCAGTGCTGGGTCTTGAACTCCCGACCTTCCGATCAGTAACACATAGCCTGGCAGTGCTGGGGCTTGAACCCTCGCCCTTTCCGATCAGTGACACAGAGCCTGGCAGTGCTGGGTCTTGAATCCTTGCCCTTCCGATCAGCAACACAGAGCCTGGCAGTGCTGGGGCTTGAACCCTCGCCCTTTCCGATCAGTAACACAGAGCCTGGCAGTGCTGGGTCTTGAACTCCTCGCCCTTTCCGATCAGTAACACAGAGCCTGGCAGTGCTGGGGCTTGAACTCCTCGACCTTCCGATCAGTAACACAGAGCCTGGCAGTGCTGGGTCTTGAACCCCCGACCTTCCGATCAGTAACCCAGAGCCTGGCAGTGCTGGGGCTTGAATCCTTGCCCTTTCCGATCAGTAACACAGAGCCTGGCAGTGCTGGGTCTTGAACCCCCGACCTTCCAACCAGAACCTCAACCGCCAAGTGTTTTTTTTTCTGATTGAAAAAACCTACATATAGATGGGTAACACGTTATAAAATAATAATAATAAGTGGCTTACATCAGTTTCATTCTCATCAAACCATTCAGTGAGCTCTGTGGATGGTGGTGTTGGGCCTCATTTATCATATTTTTTTTTTACTAAAGCGCTGTCATCAGCTGCTGTTGTTTTCTTCTTTAGCCAACCTGATCTATGTCTGCTTGTTAGTACACCAGAGGTTCCTTTTTTTTTCAGGACGTTCCAATTTGTTGTATTGGCTATGCCCGATGTTTGTGCAATGCCTCTGATTGATTTTCCCTCTTTTCTCAGCTTCAAAATGGCTTCCTTTTCTCCATAAACAGCTCTCTGGGCTTCATGTTGGTTGATCCTTTTTAACACCAAATGCAGTCTTCACAGGTGAAACCCAGCGCTCAAACAGAGAGCACACCTGGGTAGCAAGGAACACCTATCAGTCATGTGTTCCAATATTTTTGATCACTTGAAAAAATGGGTGGGTTCAAACAAAAGGTGCTATGTTCTTAATTGTTTAATGCATCTAGATGAAAATATCAGGAAATGAAAGCCGGAATTTTGATCTATCGTCTCATATTCATATTTTGATCTCAAACCCAAATGTCTTCAGTGTACAACAAAAACAATAGAATTGGCCTTGCTGTTCCAGTACTTTGGAGGAGACTGTAGCAGTGTACCAGCACCTGAAAATGTCAAAATCTAGAGACAAATTACAGAAAAAAAGAGAGAAAATGGTGTGACATGAAAATGTAGGAGAAAAATAATATCTACATTGTACCCAGGTCATCCTACACACCGAGCCAGTCACGTAGGGACACCGTTAGTTTTAGGCGTGGTGGAAGTGTCGCACAGCGTTAAAAGAAAATGCTGTGCAAACTAAAATGATTTAAAAGCCAAATTTCGTCCTCTGAAAAAAAAAATTATACTGGTCTTTAAACATCCTTTCATCACTAAATCCTCAGTCAGCTGAGGCATATGTTTACAGCTTACGGCTGTGCGCAGACAGACCGGTCCATCCTCCATTTATACGCCGACATTTCTTCTGTCATAATTAAATGACTCATTTTATTTGTCTAAATGTATGCTTTTGTGTTGTGTTGCTTTGCTTTCTTTATTTTTCATATTCTTTAATTAATACCAATAATATTAACAACTAGCATGAGGATGTGTTTGGGATAGTTGATCAAGTTGGGGTTTACATTAGTTAGTCTTCTAATGTGTAAACAAGCACACGTTCAGAAGCACAAGTAGGTCACGTATTTACAGGTTTTTCATGAATTTTTTATTATGTTTCAAATCATGATTGATTTGCTTTGTATCCAGCTTGATAAATGAGGCTCGTTGCCTTCAGGATATTCTGCACTTATATAGTGCTTTTATTATATCTGGTTGCTACCACCAAGGGTAGCAGAGCTTTCCTAAGGACACTTAAGCATGTTGAGTCATGTGGGCCGGTAATTGAACCACCAACCGTACGATTAGTGGACAACCCGCTCTACCACCTGATCCACAGCTGCCCCAGCTGACTGATCATGAAGGTGATCAGTCAGAATAACTTTGTATTGATTTGCAGTGATGCGTCCCTCTATGTGGACTCAAACCATGCATTGATGGAACAGAAAGAGCTTTGAAAAAAAAAAAAGCAATAATTTTTAATCTTACAACTATACTTAAACTAATATTGTTCTTGAGGTAGGTATGAGAAATGTATCTTGCCTCTTAATATTGTCCCAGCATTAGTGTCCATCGTTATGCAGTTACGAGTTTCAGATGATCAGATGATCTACGAGTACAGTGTGGATTAAACAACACCAGAGTTATTACTCTTACGAATGAAAACGACCTCAAATAGAAACAAGGCAAAATCTGAACTTTTTGAAAGTCCAACTTTGAAATCTTGCTCAAGATATAATGGCTGAGGTTAAAAGTTTAGGAGTAATCCTAGACTTTAAGCTGAGCATTAGAAACACATCGATAACCGTACTACTACAACATTCTTTCATTTATGAAATATTACTTTCACATTACATGATGTGCAAACTGATTGAGGCTTTTGTGTTTTGTAAATTAGATTGCTGTGACACATTGTTCACTGTTTTGCCTGGAAGCACCTTCTTGTGTAAAACACAGCTCCCAGTGTACTGACGCAGAATAACAATGTATACCCTGTATTACACGACAGTGCTGTGCTTTCACTATCATTGCACTGATTCTGTTTAGAATGGATTTTAAAGCTTAGTTGCAGATCGTTTTTTTTTTCTGCAGTAGAACTTTACTACCTGTCTACTTTATTACCTGTCCTTCTCCAATCAGTATACTTTTAGCTTTGAATTTGAGCTCATTATTTAAAACAAACATTGCTATTTTGAACATTCTTTATCCTTCAGATTGTACTGTGTTTCAATCACTAGCCGTAATACTTTTTTTTTAATGAACATTATTTAAATGTGCACAATAATCTTTTGGCTATTTATAGAGCATTCTATTCCTGACAGAACACATTAGGTCCAAGTTAACATTATTTATACACCAATCAGCCATAACATTAAAAATACTGACAGGTGAAGTGAAGAATATTGATTATCTCATTATAATGGTACCTGTCATGGGGTGGGATATATATTAGGCAGCAAGTGCATCACAGCTTGCTGAGTATGTGGCTGTTTAGCTGCAGACCGGTCAGAGTACCCATACTGACCCCTGTCCACTGCTGAAGGCACCTACAATGGGCACGTGAGCATGAGAACTGGACCATGGAGCAATGGAAGAAGGTGGACTGGTCTGATAAATCATGTTTTCTTTTACATCATGTGGATGGCTGGGTGTATGCGTGTTGTTTATCTGGGGAAGAGATGGCACCAGGATGCACTATGGGAAGAAGGCGAGCTAGCAGAGGCATTGTGATGCTTTCGATAGTGTTGTGCTGAGAAACCTTCGGTCCTGGCATTCACCTACTTAAACACTGTTGCAGAACAAATGCACCCCTTCATGGTAACAATATTCCCTAATGGCAGTGGCTTCTTTCAGTAGGATAATGTGCCCTGCCACACTGCAAAATACTTCAGGAATTCTTTGAGGAACATGACAAAGACTTCAATTTGTTGATTCGGCCTCCAATTTCCACAGATCTCCGATCAAGTGTCTGTGGGATTTGCTGGACAAACAAGTCTGATCCATGGAGGCTCCACCTCCCATCTTATAGGACTTAGAGTATCTGCTGCTAATGTCTTAGTGCCAGATACCATGTACCACAGCACACCTTCAGAGGTCATGTGGAGTCCATGCCTCGATGGGTCGGAGATGGACCTACACAAAATGTAGCAGGTGGTTTTAATGTTATGTCTGATTGGTGTACTTGTTTTTGAATTGTTGAGGTTTGGATTAAATCCTATTCAATTATGCTCATAACTTTGACAGTGGTGTAATGAAATAACAACTCACTGTCTCTACATCATCTTTTCATTTTTTATTTGTTGTGTATATTAATTTGCTTTCTTAATGCAGGCTGGTTTATTTTCAGGTTTTATTTCCTCCCCTGAACGAGTGTATAAAATGATGCCATTGTCCAAAATGCATCAGGGTGGTTCCTGTGTGATTCTGCATTCGACTAAAGGTCGTAACTCATAATCCCCAACCTCCGATAAGTAAAAAACTGCGAACGTAGACTTCCTACTTGGGAACTTGAGGTGGTCTCCTTAACCCTGAGATCAGCAAGTGGCATCAAAACAAAATGGCAGCTAACGGCATGAACAGTAAAGAAAGCATCACTTCTTACCTGTAATTGAGTTATAATGTATATACAAGTATTAACTTTAGATCAGTCAACTTGTCAAATCTAGAACACTGACTCTACAGTTCACTGTTTAGAGAATGTAAATATGCACAGTTTGCTGGCTAGTATGTTACTAACAAAAGTTGAACATCGAGCTGTTTATGTTTGTTCCTGAATTTGAGGTAAAAAATGACATAATTCCAATCTCAGACTTCCCACTTCTCGATGTAAGAGGAATAATGTAGCATAAGCACAAGCTTCGGGAGATGCCACTACGTAAATGGTTGTGTATTTAACATGGGTGTAAATAATTAAACAAGCCTGTAAAGGTACGGGCTAAATGAGGAACACTGAAGAGGTGTTTCTGGTGTTAGGGTGAATGAGTTTGACTATTCTTTGATTATTCTTTATTCTGAGGGACAGCAGGGGTTCATGGAGGTGAGGGGAAGCAGTAAATGTCTGTAATCAAACACTCTGTCCCACTGAACAGAGAAGAAGGTGCACTAAACTAGACTGAGTGCACCACTTTGACTCCACGCTAATGTAGTCTCCTGGTCACATCCGTTAATGCCTTTCTGCGGTTGTAAAAAGTTTATGAGATTACAATGATCAGGATGGTCTAATTTCTCAAAACCTTGTGATATGCTCTAATTGACCATACAGTGAATGTGATTGAAGAGCCTGAACGTTCGTATCGATGCAACTACAAATGACAACGCCCATCCAAATCTTTGCTAACACACATTGTATTCTGTACTCAACACATGTTCTTGCGTTACTGTGGAGGTTATAAACAGTAACTACTGAATCAAGAAAGCTGGAGTTGTAGTACAGTGTTTTCTTAAATCAAAGGGCCATCTAAGCATTTCCAGAATAGCAGGATATCTGGACATCCTTCTACCTTTTCTCTCTACATTTTTCTTTTGTCACAACTAACAGAGCACGAATTTCTTATGAAACAGTTTCTATCGCTGTTCAATCAGTGATGTATCACGTATATGTTTCTGTGAACGAACCAACTCTGCAAGAGACTCATTAAAGTGATGCTCTGCCATGACGGTTGACAAAGAGAGAAACTAAGCTCTGCCCTTAACTGATTATAGCGCCCTCTTGCTGTGATGCTCAGAATGCAGCATATGCTAGCGTTAAAAATTTAGCCATGACAAAAAAAAAACAAATCTATGTTTAAGCTCAAAGCGTATGTGAAACATTCCCATTCATACATAGGGTACGTTTCAGTCGTAAGGTATCGATACTTAGAACGCTTTCTGGTCCTAGCATTTTAGGACTCTAAGCAATCCAAAGTGTTGCGTCAATTTCACATCAATTTCGGGTCCCAGTTTGTTAACGATGACAACAGTGTTGCAGTTGTATTTAACTTTTGCCGTTTGTGTGTACCGTTTGCAACATGACTGCAGTGCAGAGCATTTAGAGTTTTAGTGAGTGAGAGTGCATTTAGACTTTTGCAATAAGACTGGATGAGATTTGCCAGTGGTGTAGAACTACCGGAACTTGTTTTAGGTTTTGCCAAAAGCATGATTGATTCGATAAATCAGTTTAGGCCACTGAACATTTGGTTTAAAGAATCGGGTTTGGTGTTATAGCAAATAAGAAAAACTTTAATATATCCCACCCCTTGACAGGTGCCAGTGTAACGAGATAATCAATGCTACTCACTTCACCTGTCAGTGGTTGTAATGTTACGGCTGTTCGGTGTATATTTGATGGCCTGTGCCTGTTTTTAGAAAAGTACTAGGCTTATAACAGGTTAAATGTATGATAAATAACAATTCAAGTGTACGTTATTACCTGGGGGACCTAGCACTGTGTGTGTGTGTGTGTTTGTGTGTGTGTGTGTGTGTGTGTGTGTTTGAGGTTTAGATACAGGAAGTATCAGCACTAATTAAAGCATATGCAACTCACTATATATAAGCCGTAGAAAAAGTAGAAGCATGCTTCGTTTTTATCACTGTTGAGTGCAGGGAAACATTAGTCAATGTCAAGGTAGAAGTGCTATTGAAGGGACGTTTTCATTTGGCTGGTAGTCAAGGCATGAAATATGCAACTCGGCGACGTGAGAATCTATGTAGTTATTTATCATAGCTCTCTCAGCCTCTCTCTCTCTCTCTCTCTCTCTCTCTCTCTCACACACACACACACACACACACACACTCTGACACACAAAATTAAACACACACACACACTCACACACACACACACACACAGACACACACACACACAAACAGCGTACGTGCCGAATATTTGACTTTTATCCGAAATCCACTGAAAGCTATGTGTATCAGGCATCTTGACAGATAGCGATAGCTTAAGCGCTGTGCGGTGGCCTAACAGAGGTTAATTAGAAAGCAGACGCTTCAGCAGCTTCAACATGAATTCCTGTTGCCAGCCGTTATTGACATAACCATGAATGATTCCAAGGGCGATGACAGAAAACATTAGCACCATTTCTCAAACTGAATCCTGTCTGTCACATTCCCCATTCTTTCGGCCCTGGTACGGCTCCAAGTTTTGTTTGTTTGAGAAACAGATGGTTGTGTCATTTAGTATGTATGAGCTTTTCAGTTTTTATGGCATATCATAACTCATGCAAATAGCAATCTTATTTCGAGAATATCCATAAATACAGGAAACGAATTACCAGTCAACGATCTCTCAGGGTTGAAATATTCATTGATGGAAGGTGATATGACCCCCTTGGGTGGCGGCGATTAGGCAGGATTAGGCTGGAGCGGTGGGACTAACGCATCGTTTGTTTGATCTTGAGAAACATGGTACTTCCTGCAGGCGATAACAGCCTGGCGAGCTGTGCATAAGACATCGCCTAGACGAGACGAGAACGCATCGAGTGGAATCAACGCTCAAGTTTAATTGCAGGCGTATATTGATTTGAATAAGCCCTTCACATCCCATGTGAAAATGATTTGAAGCTGAATATACAACACAAGCACACAAACAGAATACCAATGACGTGGGTTTAAAACAACAACAACAACAACAACAACAACAACAACAACAACAACAACAACGACAAAACAAACAAGCAAAAACACAGGTAGAGGACTGACTCATTTTGTTGCATAAATGGGAATGAAACGGTTAATATTCTATATGATCTGAGAAAGCACTGCTGTTCGTTGATGACTGACGGAAAAGAACGTCGAAAGAGGCCTCCTGGCTGCTGGTGCCTGTCGAAAACGCACTTGAGTGTTGCAGTGTACCTGACAATGACACGCAAAGCCAGCACACTTTGATTGTCACATTCGGGACTTTGTAATTCTGCCGACTGTCTAATAACAGCTTAAAACTTCACCAGCTCTCGTCTTCCCTGCTCAGAACGTAACCTTGTTCTCCACACAGAACAATGTGATGTCATTCGAAACGATCCAAAAATAAACGTTTGTTGTTGCTTTTATTTTTTGGGGAGAAAGTCTGCAAATCACAAATCGCTGCAGATAATCCGATGCTATAATTACGTCTGGAACGGATGTGTGGGCGCAAAGTGTCTGGATCACGTCTGAGGAATTGGCTGGCCTCCCTTTAGGCCCGGGATTCTTTGCCAGCATGCTTATGTATCCTTTCCATTCCTCCACTAGCCTCACTTCTCATCTTCCCATGCCTGCTTCAGCCTTGCCTCACCTATGAAGTCGCTTTGGACTCGCGACTCTGGAGTAACCAACACGAAGGAGCAAAGAGTGCTTCAAAAGCATTTCCTACTGAGAGCTGCTAAAGAGTTTATTTATTTATTTATTTATTTATTTATTTATTTAATACAGCAAAAGCCCTATTTTCTCTGGGTTTGGCGAGAGCTTTGGAACAGCGGGTCCTCGATACCTTATCAAATAATGAACCAGTATGAGAAAGCGTTTCCTTTGTCATGACAGGATGTAGACATATTGACATATTCATTTGGTTTAATGACTGTGCACACCTTCAGCTTTTCTCAAGAAGTTCACGTACAATTAGCGGCTAGCAGGAACGGTTCTTTCATTTGGCAATTAAACCTTTTATGTATTGATTTCCGTGTCTTTTTCAAACCAATACTGCTTCCTCATGGGCCTCGCTCGTGCTCGTGTGTAGAAAGGGAATGCGTATCTATTTTCCTTATGTGATATATTCTAGCATTACTGCAAGACTGCCTCTTAGTATTAACCCAAATCTCTCGTACTGCATGTCTTTGACTTTATATACAATTACTTTATAAAACATGACTTTGTATAAGATTTGTTGAAAGAAGCAAAGCTTACAAAGCTCTCTCTCTCTCTCTCTCTCTCTCTCTCTCTCTCTTTCTTTCTCTCTCTCTATTTCTTTCTCTCTCTCTCCATCCTACACACTCTTTTTACAATTCTGCACCATTCTTTGTTTTCCCCCAACAGCAAATATATCTCAGGCACAAAGCAATACATTTTCAAACACCCCAATTCCTTTATTCTATTTCAAACCTTCAGGTCAATGAAAACTGACGTTAGAAATGTGATGCCCGTATTAGTGGAGAACGAGGAGATGTTCCAGCCGTTACGGCAATACTACAAGAGAAATTGATTTCAGCTTCGGCACATTACTTGCAGGATATAATCTCAAAATCCCTGACACATCGGAATCATATTAAGCTTAAATGCACCAGATCTTAGCTTCCCCTTAAAGTGTTTTTGTGAGAAACAGTAAATAACATTCATCTACTTATACAGTCTGTTTATGATTCCATGATCTGCTTTGATTTTCTCCCTCGTCAGTTCAAGTGGCGAAGAGCGGGAGGGCAAAGATGAGCTTTGATCTGAGTTATGGGTTTAAGATTAAACTTTTAACAGGGTTTGCCTTTGTTACTGAACTGATGGAGATTGCAATCGTCAACGAGGAGCAGAGTCGGGACGGACGAGGCCGCAAGCAGAACGAGAAGGTGCGTGTCCTTTCGTTCACCCTGGAGAGATGTTTTGTACTGCGTCATTAAACTTTCATAACCAGGTACTGAATGTTAGCAAAATTCCATTTCTGCAAGCCAGATATGTTTAGAATCACAACCATAGAGTATCGTCAAGGCCAGGGTAAGCATACAGTATTTAACCCTTAATCTCATATTACATTACACACAACTAAATTCTAAAACTTTAGAGACTGTTGTGTGTGAAAATCCCAGGAGGTCAACAGTTTCTGAAATACTCATCATGAATATGCAGTCAGATATGATGCTCATTGAACATTGAAGGTGAGTTGCTGCCCAATGCATATGATTCCCCAAAGCAGTTTTTTGTTTGTTTCTATGTCAGTGATGTTGTCAATCAAATTTAGTTGGTTCTGTTTCCCCAAATATATACAAACTAGTTTGTAACTAATTTAAACCAATGGAACCAGGCAGTTACTAAGGATGAATGAAGGAACCTGGGAAATGCATCATGCAGCAACGCACCTTCAGTGGTACTGAAATTCCTCTTTTTTTGTCACATGAGCATCATATCTGACCAGTCGCTCACACCTGCATGAAAAGTACTGTTCCTCCTACTTGTATTCGCTTCTGTTTAGAACATATTGTTTATTTTTTTTGACCCCTGAGTAATAGATTAATATTCGGTCACATCCCTAATTGGGGCATATGGGGTGAATAAACACCTTAACTCAAATTATTTTCACAAGTTTTAATAATTCTAGAGATATTGTTCAAGCTTCTTCCACTAGGTGCTGGAACTATAAATGCACGGGTCAGCAACTTCTTGTTAATGTGATATCTCAAGAACAAGTGGTTGCATGTAAGTAGGATTTAGATGGAATTACTACCATGCCCAACAGGTTAACTTATTTGATATAGGAATTTATCTAAACAGGATCAAGGTCACAGCAAAGTCAAAAGCTGTTTGGCGTCTAGTTCTACTTTCAGCTGTAATTACATTGGACATTATTATTATTATTATTATTATTATTATTATTATTATTATTATTATTATTATTAGGTAAATGACTAGGAATTTTCTTATATTTGACCTGCAGCAAGACGTTATAAATAAAATCATTCCTGCACAGCTGTAGTCCCAGCTCAGTGAAAACAGCCCTGTCTGGGACGATGTAATCATGTTCAGGCTGCTCTTTTGGCTGCAACATAGCACAAATAGCATTTCCATCTCATTTGACCCAAATAGGAACACACACCATGCCGGAGTTGACTCACCAGGATATACGTGTGCAGGATATACATGTGCACATGTTGGTGTTTTTTTTGGCATATAATTAGCTAAATGTAACTTGCGTTCATTATGACAATAAGAACATTGTAATGATTTACTTACAATTATTATAATTTTTTAAAACCCTTACTGTTCAGGTCAGACTTGACCCTTTTTGTCATGTAAAGAAACTGGAACAAACCTAAATACATTTTTTGATTTGAAATTCAGTGGTCCAAAAAGCCTCACGTGCAATCAAAACATGGTGTTCAGAAAATCTAAATGTTTTTCTCTGTAAAATGAGACAATCCTGGTATTTCTACACCTCCTGGTGGACTTTTTATATTAAATCAAAGTTGAAAAGATCATTTTCAGACACCCTGTGTTACTAAGTATAGACTCCTTTAGGCTATAGTTATAGGAGAATCTTGAAAAATTACGACTGGGATTACAGTATGCTCTACCTAATGTTTGTTTGGACTAGAACTTGTGGCGATATTCAATAAGGGCTTATAGACACTGTTATGATGTCCCAAGGCATTCCTGTGGGAAAAGCAACCCAAAAAAGAGGCACTTTCAGGATCTATTACACTGTCCTTTCAAATACAAATGTGGTAGGAAGACGTGGAGATGCAATTTCGGATCAACACAAACACAAGACTGCAAAGCAAGCAATAACATGTAGCAAGTGTGGAAAATACATTACACAAAGGTCATGGTCCAAAGCTTTAGGTTGTTTTAAAACAGTGATGCTCTTAGCTGGTGGGATAGAGAGCGAGTGAAGAAATGTTTATGGCATGTTTACCAATTAATACAATGAATTAAAATCATTATGTTTGTTAGTGTCATGTATACCCATGGTATTTTGACATAGTGAGTGCTTTAGTTAAAACAATAACCAAAAAAAGACATTAAAGCAGGGAATAAAACAAAAACAATAGCAAAAACGTTTTTAGCGCATCACACCAATTTATTGTTAAGATTTATAGGAGTTCAAAATTTGGCATAGGGACTACGCTAATCCTGAGTCTTAGAATGTGAACAGGATATAAGGGTTAATAAAAAATTTACAGAATATTTCAAATAATCCATATGGGTGAATATTTTTATATTAACAGGGTTGAGTAAATGTTTGAAACTAACATTTCTCAGAACTGATGACTAATGGGAAAGAGTTTTTTGGATTATATTTCAGTGATTACAGTATATTTAAACGATTATATTTCAAAGTAAAGTGTACAGTAGTAATAGCAGGCAGAGTCAGCAACACTAATACATTACGTTTAGCAAAAGAGTAAAAGGAATACAAACAGGAAATATTACAGTGCACCTCCTAGAGTTATTTTTTAAACAAGAGAATTTTATCCTTCTGTGTTTTATGTGATGTGAGCACTCAGTGAGGTCATTTAAACTTGTTCTGTAGTGGTATAAAATAAGGCTCATTATTATTTGAATGTATGCACTAAATTATTTGAAGTGAAAGCATTTTGAAAGCATTTGACAGGCCTGCAATGTAGCACTGTGACAACTGCTGCAAATATTGTGATACACACTTATAAATGTTAAATGCAATAAAGTTAAACTCATGACAGGTGTTATTTACAATATTTTGAAATGTTTGAAAGGAATATTTGTTATTCACAGCTATAATACAGCCTTGTACTTACATCTGGCTAGACATCTGGGTCAGAGCATTACGAAAACAGCAGGTCTTGTGGGGTTTTCTTGGTATACAATGGTTCGTACCTACCAAAAGTGGTCCAAGGAAGGACAACCGGTAAACCAGCGACAGGATCATGGGCAGCCAAGGCTCACTGATGTACGTTGGGAGTGAAAGCTAGCCCGTCTGGTCTGAATCCACAGAAGAGCTACTGTAGTACAAATTGCTGAAAAGTTTAATGGTTGTTATGATAGAAATGTGTCAGAACACACAGTGCATCACAACTTGCTTTGTACGAGGCTGCGTCGCCACTAACCGGTCAGAGTGCCCATGCTGACCCCCGTCCCCTGCTGAAAGCACCTACAATGGGTACATGAGCATCAGAACTGGACCATAGAAAAATGGAAGAAGGTGACCTGGTCTGATAAATTATATTTTCTTTTAAATTATCTGGATGGCTGTGTGTGTGTTTGTGTGTGTGTGTGTGTGTGTGTGTGTGTGTTGCTTACCTGGGGAAGAGATGGCACCAGGATGCACTACGGGAAGAAGGATAGTATGATGCTCTAGGCAATGTTCTGCTGGGAAACCTTTGGTCCTGGAATTCATGTGGCTGTTACTTTGACACGTACCACCCACCTAAACATTGATGTACACCCCAAGTAAACACCTTCATGACAGTGGTATTCCCTAACAGCAGTGGCATCTTTCAGCAGGATAATGCACCTTGCCACACTGCAAAAATAGTTTAGGAACGATTTGAGAAACATGAGAAAAAAATTCCCCAGATCTCAATCCCATTGAACATCTGTGGGATTCTGGACAAAAAAGTCTGATCCATGAAGGCCCCACCTCGCAACTTACAGAACTTAAAGGATCTGCTGCTAACATCTTGGTGCCAGATACTATAGCACACCTTCAGAGGTCTTGTGTAGTCCATGCCTCAACGGGTCAGAGCTGTTTTAGTGGCACAAGGGGGACCTAAATAATATTAGGCAAGTGGATATAACATAAGAGACCAAATGGATTTTAACAATGACAGGCAAAAACGTTTCACACAGTTTCATTATGTGTTAAGTACTACAGTGTTCTGGCATTTTGTTTTGATAAAACACAGGGGTGATAATATTCTCTTAAAAAAAATAAGTTTTGAAGGTTAGTAGGCAAATTAAATTGCAGTTTTTAAATTATAATTTGTACGTGCTGATTTGCTAAATATGGCTTCCCTGATATGTTGAAGCAGGTGAAGGAGTTTTGCGTTGCTGAAATGGGCTCGGCTCTTTGTCAGGGTTTAATTTTCCTCTTTTGTTTCTGTTTCAGCCTCTAATTTGAATGGTTAAGGCTTCATTGTTCGCAGAGTCACATAGTGCCCCTGGCCAAATATCTGTAATTGGGTTTGACCTTATACTGGGTCTGCCACAGAAATTAAGCTCAAAGCGAGTTTGACTAGAAGACTTCTTTCCTCACAGCCATTTAAAAAGGCAGTAAATGCAGTTCATTTTCTTTAGTGTAATAATGTAATAAGTGCAGTAATGAAGATGGATTAAACTCCATCTCAGCTGGTGGATAAATATTCTATTATTGAATTTTTTTGCTTTTTCTTTTGACACTGGACGTCAGATGACCATGCCCTTGTTAATGTGCAAACCTATAAACGTAGAGGCCTGTTGTTACTAAAACACTATTTACATGTGTGTTGTTTTGCAATTTATAAATAATACAAAGAAAAGCCACCCTTACTTAACATTCATCTAATAAAATTTTCCATTAAAATTGTATTGTGTGATATCATAATCGAATTTTTGAAGAAACTCTGGGTTGCTACATATATATATATATATATATATATATATATATATATATATATATATATATATATATATATACATGTTATTATATAGACCCTCTTTCATAAAGACATAATCACATAATTAGAAAAATTTTGTAAGGTTACAAGTCATTTTACGTATAGATTTCTAAAAAAAAAAAAAAAAAAAAAAGAATAGTGAACATGGAAAAAACAACAGCTGAATAACACGTATAACTGTATGATACACTCACAATGAGTTGAAACTAGTCCCATGCAAGTGTCTAGAAAACATTACTAACACTAATGATGTATTGTATATTAATAATATAATGTAGGTACATACACATGGTGCATAAACATGGAATATACTGCAGAAAATGATTTATCTTAGCAAGTAAAAATATCCTGAAGATTATAGGATATTTATACTTATACTATTATAAGACTACAATAAACCCAATATAAGATTATTAAACCTATTTATAGGCATCTCTAACATCATTTCAAACTTGAAATAGTCTGGTTCTATTTGCAGATCATTTTTTAAAAGTAGCTTTAATTTTGTAAGATTATCTGCCAATAGAAATAGAAAATGTAAAGCTCGATATGAGCAAAAGCATCCAAACAAAGTGCTAAATATTTTAAGATCTAATTTACAATAATCTCATAATAAGACATTTTAGATACATTTGCCCATATTCACTTCACTACAAAAAACAACATCTTAGCAAGTGTGAATACCTCGAATATAGTAACATTTATTTAGTATTTCTTATTATGAGATTAGAATAAACCAAATATAAGATTATTAAACCTAATTTGTATTTTTTAAAAAAGATTCTAGTACTGTATTTTTGTTCTATTGGCTGATCATTTAGCTCATTTTAAGCATTTATTTCCAGAAAGAAACAAAATGATCTGCCAATCGAACAATTAAACTACAAGCTTGAAATGAGTAATATTGTCTAGAAATAAGTTCAATGATCTTATATTTGGTTAATTGTAATCTTATAATGAGAAATACTAGATAAACATGATTATATTCAAGATATTTTCATTTGCTAAGATGCCCTTTTTTGCGGTATTGCTTTTGACGTTTTTAGGGGGATAAAATGCACATGTTTTCAGCAGCATGGCCCACAGATTTGATGGCTTTAACTTATGAGGGATGTTGGAGTACTTGCCTGGTAGTCACATGTTCTCTGGGAAGGTTCGTAGAGAAGCTGACAGCTTGTTTTGATTGACTTGTCAATAAGGATAAACGAAGGGTGAAAAGTTAACATGATATTTATGATCCCACTGCCTTTCAAATGCTAGCAGTAATGGTTATAAATGCCTGGGTGTGAATGGGATTCCAGCTCTATTGAGTTTAGTCAGTCACTCATGACACATTTCACAGTGAAGTAAGCATTCCCCTCCAGCCTAAAACGCCAAGTGCTATGAAATTGCTCTAATCAATTTTAAGCAGGCTTAACTTCACTTGCAGTAATATTTTCACAAAGCTTTCGTCTTTGATAATGTGAAAAATGAAGTGTGGCTGTAGATAATTCAGGTGAATAAAAATGATGCCACGATGTAACTTCATCGTTTCGACTAGAGCTATTTCTAGCACTCTCACTCCGTCCCGTAAATAAATTGGCATTTTCTTGTTGTTCCCAGCCCATGAGTGAACAGACTTGGGTGGTTTGGGTGGAAACACCATGTCCCAGATTATAGGACTGACATCAAAGTGAGTTTTTGGTGTTTTTTTGTTCTAGTTTGCTCAACTTGTATACCCTATGTATAATATCCTTTAAAACAACGACGATATAAATGGTTTCTCAATTCAAGAGCCTTGCTTTTAAAAATACGGTGAATGTCCATTAAGAGCTGATTACCTGCCATCACCCAGCTCCTCTAGTCCCTCTTTCGTTCACACCAGGTCAGAGAGAGCGCAAGGGCTGGCAAGTTGTGTATATGTTCATACAGATAAACAGCTGGACTATTGTTTTGAGCTGTTCTTGTATAAGCTGTCAGAGACAAAGTTCTTCTGTAATGACTATTAAGCCAATGTCACATTAGATTTAATTGCAGAAGGCTTGGAATGAGATTTCCAGCACAGTTGTGTAATTAAGAATTTAATTATAAAGCCAAGAGATAAGTAAGCGCTGCTTTATAGCAGAATCTGGGAAGTAAATTTAGGGCTCTACTTGGTTGCATTGGGATCACGCAAAACACCCATTCATAAACTTGCTACACTCTCAGACATGCAGTGTAATTCACTGTGAATGTGTGAATTAAAGAGGGACTCTACTGTCTTTTTATTCCAGAAGAGTTTTATTGCTAAAGTGTCAGTAAGCTGTAACCACATGAAGAAGTGATAGTCTTAATTACACTCATATATTATGCACCTCATTCCCTTTTCTTTACATTCTCTTATAGCGATGTCCCTGAAAATCAATCAGTTCCCCTTTGCAATTTATCATGTTGTCTGAAAGACGCCTCTGAATCCAGTCTCGCTCGAAGACAGATCATTTTAATACACTGCAGGGTCTGTATAGCTCCAGCCCTCTCATTCCGATTCCTCTCCAGGTCCAGGTCTCACATGAGCTAGCACTTTATCAGTGGAGTGTAGCAGCAGATCTGAAAAAGCGTACATTGTCGAGACCTCAGCAGGAGCTGCTTTTTTTCATCACCACCTGTCACATGGCATGCCAGATGTTGAATCCAAGCGTGAAATCATTTCAGCCCTGACACTGACCCTGCCAGTGATGCGCCTCTTCGACTCGTTAAGTGTCTTCCCACTCTGATGCTATGCAGAGCAGGATGGAGAGGTTGTGTCAGCAGTTGTCGGTCAGTGTTCACTTTCCTCTTATTGCACCGTGTGACCCCCTGCTAGGGGTATGCGTTCTGAATACATAAGAAAGTGTTCTGATATTAACCACCATGTTCTGCACTTCAAGACTGAGACTAATAATTGGAAATGTGGTGGTAATTGGACAAGGCTATATGTGAATATATGCTATAGTATACGTCTTGCCATTTCTCAGCCTACCCACTAGTTAACTCTCCTCAATGATAGCTACGTACTGAGGTTAGTCGGGGCAAACATGTGCTTCCACCAAGATGCATAAACCCAACGTTCACTTCTTTTTAAGAAATGCTGCATCACAGGGCTGCATTACACACTTGGAGGAAAGCGCTATCTGCCCTTTTACTCATACATGACCTCAGAGATGCCTATGATTGGCTAGTAGAGTATGACCCTCTCATACAGAGATCATGTCCAACTTTACTTTCTTGACTCCTGGCCAGGGGGCCCGGTGACTGAGTGGTTACCACATTTGTCTCCGGAGTTTGGGGTCTGATTTTTGTCTGTGCCCTGCATGTGCAGAGTTTGTATGTTCTTCCGGTGCTTCAGGGGTTTCCTCCAGGTACTCCGGTTTCTACTCCAGGCCCAAATAAATGTATTGTAGTCTGCTTGGCATCTCTAAATTGTCTGTAGTGTGTGAATGGGGGTGTGATTGTGCCCTGAGATGGGTTGGCAGGGTGTTGCATGCCTTGCACCCCAAGTCCCCTGAGATAGGATCTAAGCTCCAGGCAGGAAAATGGATGGATGTATGGACTCTTGGACATGGATGGCTGTGGCATCATCAGGATTTGAACTTGCAATCTCATGACAAGAGAACAAAAGCTTAAGGGGGGTTTTGGGGGTTACAATTACAGTAGTTTTTCAATCAGTAACAGGGAATATATTCAGAGCTGTGCGGCAATCAAGAAAATGGAAGGACAGCAGAACAAATAACAGAATTGTGTGTGCTCTTTGAAATTTACACTCTAAAAGGCCCTGGCAAAGTTCTTGGTGATTTCTCAAGTGATAAGCTCCCTGTTCTATAAGGAAGGTACGTTCTCTGAGAAAGTCTGCTCATCAGGACTTCATTCAGTCTCAAACATAGATGCATGCCAAGCCTTTAATTGCAAGCCAATTTTATGTGGATGGATGTGTGTTGGAATGCTGGTTCCTGCATCTGTGGGGGTGGAAGATGTTTCTCATGTGCTTCCTGCTACTTGATGTTGCTAGAATATTTCTGGGAAGATGCAGACCTTTTGCCAATTCCCACTGACTGTCAAAGTTGTTCAACTTTAGATTAAACATGAGAGTAGAGACAGAAGATCATGCCAGAAAAGTAGTTGAAAGAAAACATATTTGAGATGCAAGGCATAATCTTCTCTCCTTGCAGAAATAGTCTCACTGCCAATACAGTGGATTGCTGTATGGGGCAATTGCAGTAATCATCAATGATATGAGTGAATTTGATAGAGATAGGAGCTAAAGTAGAGGTTCTTTTGATGTTTGCATTTGAGTTGTGGGCAGGAGATGCATTTCTACCCAAATAAATCTGGCCATATGGGAAATTAAGTGATGCATAAATGTGAGCCATGTGAGCTCTTTGATTATTATAGGAAAATAGCTTACAAAAAAATTCTCTCAACAACTATCAAATACTGTAGAACTGTATTTATTTGGTATGTGTAACAAAACACATTTGGGAACATAATCAAAGTTTTATCAGGATATTTGTTTATCTAATCAGCAACTACATTAACTGCTATTTGTATAGACATATATCACAGGAAACTATGGTAATGACCTCTATTAAAAAGCTATCATAATCTGAGGAAGTAAATACAAAATATTCTTTCAACTTATCACTTTTATGTGAGCATAGCTGGGAGCAGCCCGATGTTTAAATACAATTGAATGGATAACAATGCTAATAGCTACAACATGGGCTTATTTATGTGTGCACTAATGAGTAAGAAGAACATGCCAATACAAATTTCAGTGTCTCAATCCAAACCTTGTGACAAAAAGCTAATGGACTGCTGGGTCAGCTTATCTAGAGCTGGATACAGAACATTTCAGCATTCTAGGACAATAAATATTGTTGAGAACCCTGGCTCACAGGAAGTGGCGATGGTGCCCAGGCTCTCATGAGTCATTTGTACCGAGGTCATGTGCTATCGTAGCAATCGAAGCAAGCTCATAATGTCAGTTGGGCAATTTAGATCACTTAATATATTTGTGTCGGACTGACTTCCTGCCTGTAACTGCTGATGGTTTGAGATTTTAGATACCTGTTTTTTTATGGAACCAAGCCGGCACGGTGGCACTGTTAAAGAAAAAAAAAAAACAGTTGAAAGATTGGCAGCTGGAGTTCTGGTTGAGGACTTGAGGACAAGTTCTTCCACTCTAACTTTGGCACACCATGTCTTCATGGAGTTCACTTTGTGCACAGGGGCATCGTCATACTGGAACAGGTTTGAGTTCCAGTGAAGGGAAATTGTAACGCTACAGCGTACACAAGTGAACCACATATGCATGTGATGGTCAGGCGTCCACATACTTTAGCCATATTGTTTAGCATACATCAAACACATGAATAACAGCTGACATGCTCAGGTCTGTACATGAAGCTTTCTAGAAAGGAAACAATGAAAATAACTTGAATGTAGTCACATTTATCTGGTATTTCCTATTATTAGATTACAATGAAACAGACCTACGATTATGTAATCTATTTCTAGATATGTTTTATTAATTTCAATCTTTAAATTTTAATATTCATTGGCAGATCATTTCGATTCTTTCCGAAAATAAATGCTTCAAATGAGCAGAATTATCTGCCAATAGAATAACAAAGGCTTGAAATGAGTACAAATAGTTTAATAATCTTGTATTTGGTTTATTTGGTAATTATATAAAAGGACATACTAGATATACAGTATTTGACTACTGTATATTCAAGATATGTTTACTTGCCTAGATGTCAGTTTTTATAGTGCGCTGTAATGACTGACCCCATGCTGTCAACCGTTTTGAAATCTGACATGCTAGCTAAACAGCTTAGCACTGCTAACTGTCAATCATGCTAAATGACAGTCAACTAGACAGTCATCATAACAATTTTGCAGTCATTTGTGTAGAAAATGAAAATGTTCCTTTTCAAAATATTTCCAAAATTACTTTCATATCTCAAAATCTGACATTTGATGGTGAATTCTTCAGCACTGTGATTAAGCTGCTGTTTTTTTGTAAACACTAAAGCAACTGATAATACATTATTGGGAATGATCCTGTTGAAGGTTTGAAAGCAACATCATGGTTTTATGCTTTGTAATGTGCTTTTTATTCTCTACCAAAGACTTTTTCCCTAACAGTCTTAATAACTTTAATCAGTTTCTCTAGTTCAATGTAGACAAGGTAACCAACATGCTAACCCAAAACAGCATTTAATTCCCACCTGTAATGTTATTGTAGCCAGTTAAGCTACACAATGTTAGTGAAATAATTAACTTATTCAGAGAGAAGAAAAATAATTTCAATAATTTATCCAATATTCCCAATATGTTTTTTGTTTCTCTTTAGGTAATGTTTGTCAAATTTTATACATTTTATAGGTCTTAAAATGAAATGCTACAATTGAAACTAATTTCAGTACATATTACATATGAAAGTCTTTTTAACACTGTTTTTAAAAATGATCCCAAATACCATCCATCCACCCATCCATCCTCTACCGCTTACTCCTTTATCAGGGTCATGGGGAACCTGGAGCCTATCCCAGGAAGCATTGGACACAAGGCGGGGAACACCCTGGACAGGGTGCCAGTCCATCGCATACACACTCATTCATACACTACGGACATGCCAATCACGCCTACCATAAATGGTAAATGGCGCACTTATATAGCGCTTTTATCCAAAGCGCTTTACACTGTGTCTCATTCACC
>JAFFST010002656.1:28000-47897 GCA_022414735.1 Noturus placidus | reverse complement strand
ATATATATAAAGTACACTTATTTCACACACTATGGAGTACCTACTATGGAGTAGGGTGGATCATACTGTATCATGGTCTCTTGACTGAATCTTTGCTATGACGTAACAGTGCACAGCATGTGGTTGAACTTTTACCAGCTCAGTCGACAATTGAGATCAAAGTACCTGAGGATTTCCTTTGGCAACACTACTGTGAAATGTTACTGTTTAAATCTGCACTGTGTGAGAATATGGGAGCGTATGAAGTACATTAATCCATACTGCCTCTAGGAATGTTCTAGGAGCTTATATACTAATGTAGTCTGAGGCTCAGTGTGTGTGGCATGTAGCTCTGGAAAGTTTCAGTAGTGTGAAAAGTTGCTCTTTTTTTAGCAAAGGTCTTTCTTGGAACTTTAGCGTTTGACAATCAGCCTGCTTCTTCTGGGAGCTATCTGAGCTTATTAGCTGCTTGAGGAAATCAAGACCTTCTCTACTTGCTCCACTGCTCTAGAGAAAATTGTTGAAATCAGCGTTTTAAATTAAATATTTGAAAGAAATTTCAATCACATTGTCGGAATTCAAATAATTACTCATGTGGTTTGCGGAAATAGGTGGTTTGAAAAGGTTAACAGTGTATGTCTGCTATTTCTCTGCTATTACCACTAAATCCTGATATATTCAGAATGTTCATATGCAAAATGTACAAGGTACACAGGGACGTAACTAAGTAAATCAGTACTGGAACTTTCAACATAAATACACATACACACAGACAACAACTATTCACTCATTTGCCACTTTAATAGGAACAACTCATTCATGCAGTTATCCAATCAGCCAGTTATGTGGCCGCAGCACAAGGCATTAAATCCTACAGGTCAAGAGCTTCAGTTAATATTCACATCAAACATCAGAAAGGGAAAAAATGTGAACTGAGTGACTGACCATAGCATGCTTGCTGATGCCAGACAGTCTGCTTTGAATATTTCAGAAACTGCTGATCTCCTAGTATTTTTGCACACAGCAGTCTCTAGAGATTACACAGAATGCTGCAAAAAAAAAAAAAACATTCAGTGAGTGTCAGTTCTGTGGGCAAAAATGCCTTGTTGCCGAGTAAGATCAGATGAGAATAGACAGACACAGACAAGCTGACACAAAAGCTACAGTCATGTGAAAAAATAAGTACACCCCATGGAAACTACTGTCTTTTTCGACATATTTGGACAAGCATACATTTGATCATCTTTGAAACAGTGCCTATAACGTTGATATACTTGAACAAAACCGTGGAAAATCTAAGGAATATCTTTTTCAATCATTTATTCAATAGAAATATCAATAGGTGCAATATTCTTCTGTGGAAAAAAGTAAGTACACCCTTAGCCTCAGAATTTGTATTGCCCCCTGTAGCAGAAATAACTTCTTTTAGGCATTTTGCATAATTGTCCACCAGTCCATGACATTGGCTTGCTGGAATTTTTAACCACTCTTCCATGCAATATTATTTCAGTTGCAAGATGTTTGAGGGTTTTCTTGCATGTATGGCCTGTTTCAAATCCCCCTGCAACATTTCAATGGGATTCAAATCCAGGCTTTGAGTAGCCTATTGCCTAACCCTCCATTTCGTCTTTTTGAGCCATTCCTTGGTGGATTTGCTATTGCGCTTAAGATCATTATCCTGTTGAAAGTTTCACTTTCAGTTCAACTTCAACTTTTGGACATATTGCCTCACATCTTCAAGCACTTTTTGATATGATGCAGAATTCATTGTTGAATCAATGAGTGCAAGCTGTCCAGTCCCTGAAGCAGCAAAACAACCCCAAGCCATAATATTCCATCACCATGCTTCATAGTATAGTGGTATGAGGTGTTTCTCCTGAAAACCTGTCTTTGGTCACCACCAAACATGTCTGCTGTTACTGTGGCAACTCTGATTCTTTGATTTGTCTGTCCATAGCACATTATTCCAAAATGACATGTCTTTGCTTATATGCTTATTGATAAACTGTAGTCTTGCTCTAATGTTCTTTTTAGACAGCAAATGATTTTCCTGGCACGCCTCCCATGCAGCTAAAATTTGTGCAATCTCTTTCTGATTGTAGAAATATGAACTTTAACACCAACAGTTGCAAGGCTTACTAGCAGATCCTGTAATTAAATTTTAGGGTTCTTTGAGACTTCTTTTTGCATCATACGGTCTGCTCTTGGGCTGAATTTGCTGGGACAGCCAGTCCTGGACAAACTGGCACTCATTTGAAATCTGCACCATTTGTAGATTATTTTCCTTACAGTAGAGTGATGTATTTCAAATAATTTGGAGATCTTTTTAAATCACTCATCAGAGTCCTAGGCATCCACAACCTTTTTTTCTGAAGGCCTTACAGAACTGTTTAGTTCTTGGCATGATGACACCACACACCTCAATAACAAAGGGAACACCAGACTCTAGATATGAGAGGGATATGAATAAGACAGGTTCAACCTGCACTCGCTAAGCAGGGTCTAATCACTGGCGCTCAAATTGATTCTAATTTTATGGATTTGAAAGGCTGATTGGCGTGTCTAAAGTGTCCGTAGTGTATGAATGTGTGTGTGAGTGTGTATGTGATTGTGCCCTGTGATGGACTGGCACCCTGTCCAGGGTGTACCCCGCCTTGTGCCCGATGCTCCCTGGGATAGGCTCCAGATTCCCCCGTGACCCTGAAAAGGAGTAAGAGGTTGAAGATGGTTGGATGGATGGATGGATTTGAAAGTGTGATAAATGTAGGGGTGTACTTACTTTTTTCCATGTGACTGATCTGTTTGTTTTGTTCATTTAAATTGTGAAAATTATTAAAAAATGTCAATTTGATGTGTCATTTGTCAGCGTGTATCACCTTTAATAATAGGCACTGTCTCATAGGATCAAATGTTTCTTGTCCAGATATGTTAAAAAAAAAAAAAAAAAAAAGTAATTTCCATGGGGTGTACTTATTTTTTTACATGACTGTATTGTAACTCAAATAACCACTATATACAACTGTGGTGAGCAGAAAAGCATGTCAGCATGCACAACACATCTAAACTTTAGGTCAATGAGATACCACAGATTCTACAGATTCTACCACTGTCAGCAAAGAAATGGAATCTGAGGCTACAGCAGGCACAGGCTCACTGAAACTGGGCAGTTGAAGAGTAGAAAAAAGACCATGGGGCTTTCCTGTTGTGGAATAATTATTGACTGTTGCAAATTATGAACCTTTTTTTCTTGTTAGATTAGATTATGTGGTTATCATGATTACATGATGATTATTATGGCCTCTGCTATACAAGTCCATGTGACTTAGTTACTAAAGAATTACTGGATTACTACAGAAATTATAATGTATTAGAATGAGCACATTCATATAGACGTATAATTTGAATTACTGCTGTGGTATGAAACATGTGGTATGTAAATTAAATTTGGATAGTGGACAGGTATAATGAAAATAAGCATATTAAGTATTCCAGACAATTCTGTCTTTTCCCACTTACCTTTATGGCTTGAGATGTAAGTGTAAAAAATGTTTGTAACGTGTAGAAATTCCAGACCCTCAGACATGCAATAACCCTTCAGTATATATCTATGCAAGCTTACCCTAACTATGCCTTTAGAAAACTGACACAGAACTCTGCAGCTATTTGCCAGAAGTTGGCACTGGCATTATGTTGCTTGGGGAGTTTGCATGTGCTCCATTAATTCTCTTTCTACTTGTCTTTCTTTAAGCATATCTCTGTCTCTCTGCTCTAAAGAGAACATGACTCTCAAATATCAGATCTGTACTGTGATAAAGCCATAGAGCAGGTCAGATTACAAACCTGGCGAGTATTGCTTTCTCAGAAATGTCTTGAACACAGCACACCTTGAGGAACTTTGTAATCATCTGACCTCCTAGTAGAGCAAAGGACACACGTGACCTGTTGAGTCATGGGCCTAGTCCTGCTTTGAAGACAAAGCTAGTTTAAATATGTGAAATTTATAACTGATATATGAGTCATGAAGACAGTGCTGGGGAAAGTCATTTTATGTTTAAGGTTTCATTTTTCAATTAAAACATTGTACTGTTCCATTACATTCAAACTTTAAAAAAAAAAAATGATAATAATAACCATACAATGTAGAATACCCTCCTACTACTCACTTAGCTCCTACACTTATTATTCTGTATATCTATTAGAAATATATCTTTAAATCCAAAATTGAATTGAAATGAAAGTAGTTGAGTTGTTTATATGTTTTGTATTCAGTGAGCACTGACTGAACAGAAATGTACATTCTTTAAATCTGGGCTGCTTTGTTCTGTCCACTTTTTGTTCAAGAATATTATATACTAAAGTCAACAGTCATCCTTTCTACTCTCTACCTGAAAAAGATGGATTAAAATGTTTGACTTAGGCAATGTATGTGCTATTTATTGAGCAGACACTTTAAGCCAAAGCAAAGTAAGAATGAAACTGGATACAATCTAAGCATACAGAGGTTCTCCAGCAGAGCTGGAATTTGAACTAACAACTTTCTCATTAGCTGTTAACATTAACGGTTGGTCAATCACTTCTTCCAAGCTTAATTATTATCAACTATTAACGGTATATTTTACACACGTTTCTAGACAGATAGATAGATAGATAGATAGATAGATAGATAGATAGATAGATAGATAGATAGATAGATAGATAGATAGATAGATAGATAGATAGATTGATTGATTATTGATCCCCCAGGGGGAAATTTATGCATTTAATGGGATTTTTCAAGTTTTGTTTATGCACATTCCAGACCATATATATGCAAGAAACTAGTGGTAGAAAAGTGTAATAGCAGGTAAACTGACTATGTGGATCTTCTAGATCACTATATATATATGTACTGTCTATCATATCAGCATAATTGGGAAAGTAATTGCTGATTTCTGTGTTCAAGATGCAGACAGATGATACATACAGAATGTAAAGTAACATCATATAAAAGGAACATTTAAAGATCGATTGAGATAATACCTTGTTTGGAGATTTGGCTCATGCAGCTGTGCTGAGGAAATGTGTTTTTAACACCACTGGAACCTCTATGCTCAGAGTGAGAAGTAATTCATCAGTCAATTTCGTTTGCCCAGTGCTGTTTTAGTTGATCTCTATTCCATTGTTTTTATCTATGGGTAAATTTCAAAGAGAAATTGGAGACGGTACTGGTTTTTCCCAACCAACTAAGAGTTGAATAATGACGCATCTCATCTTTATTTATATCACTATCACTGCAATAAATTACATTTCCAAAATCAGCAGCAGAAAAGACTTTTTAAGCCATCGCAGAGTTTGTAAATTGGGGAAATTAGAGTACACACACATACTCATAAAATATGTGTTTTTGACTTGTATTTATTTATTTGTACTTGTAAAAGTGCAAAATAAGCCAGTTTTGTTTTGCTCTACTTCACACAACAGTATCTTTACTTCTTTGTCTGTGAAGCTCATCTTCTTACACCTTTTGGAATGTTCGATGTCATCTGAAACGAACATCGTGAGTAGGCTACAGTGCTTTTTAAAGGGAAGTTGATTACCATAAATGCCAATTTGAGGGTGTTTCTTTATGGAAATGAGCATAGCCGTGTACAACCACATCAGTTTAGAATGTGTGGGATTTATTAATGGCCATTATGTACAGCTGTGTGTGTGTGTGTGTGTGTGTGTGTGTGTGTGTGTGTGTGTGTGTGTGTGTGTGATAAAAACCAATTTATTCATGCACAAATTGAGTTCTTGTTTTATGCATACTTTGATAAATGAGACCCCTGGTCTGCAGTGATAGGAGCACTGAATCCTAACCACTATACTACCAGGGAGTCATGTCTCAACGATGATACAGTATGTCTTTGTCATCATTGGATTATAAGTTACAGTTAGGCAGCTGCTACTGGGCTTAAGGTTATTACTGGATCTTGTAAGAGCCGGTATGGAAACTGATGAGTTAAAGTGAAATAGACCCTTGGAAATGTGCTGACACACACACATTAACAAAACAGAATGTGTGAAGTAACTTATTACACATATCTCCAAGAGGAAACCAGTTTGGTCATTTCTGTGCTCCTTGGGAATGATTCTTTGAATTCAGTATATTGGGAACATTCTCTCACTACTACTTTTTACTTTTTTATTTATTTATTTATGTATTTTAAAAAAAAAATTAAAGCTCTGAGACAATGTTTTGTCTATTTTTTTAGTTAACAGATGGCATACAGTGAGTGTTATAAAGCATGTCTGTTTGAGCTGCATGGTTGGAGGCTAATGTTGTTTAATTATGTTAAGTAAACAGTTTGAAGCTTCACTTGCTCATTAGCTACAGAAGCGTTGTAGCTCCAGTCAAAAATTGAAGAAGTATTCCTAAAACTGACAGTCAGTAATTTGAGCCAGATCATTCGTGCATCATTGCAAATACAAAATACTGGCATATACTGTGAAAATATGAGTGTTGTTGAGCAAACACTCAGAGCTAAGCTTCAACGCTGCTGATGCAAGTTTCTTTGTATTTGAGTACTTAATATAACTAATTAGTGTGTGTGTTTGTGTGTGTGTGTGAGTGAGTGAGTGAGTGAGTGAGTGAGTGAGTGAGTGAGTGAGTGAGTGAGTGAGTGAGTGAGTGAGTCAGTGAGTCAGTGAGTGAGTGAGTGAGTGAGTGAGAGAGAGAGAGAGAGAGAGAGAGAGAAGTAATCAGACCCCTTCACATTTTATACTGTTTACTGTTATAGATTAAATCTAACATGAATTAAATTGACTTAATCTTCATACACTAATCCATAATGACAAATCAAAAACAGGTTTTTAGAAATTGTTTTCAGATTTTGGCAGCAATTACAAATTTGAATCTTCTTGGGTAAGTCTCTACGAGCTCTTCACATCTGGATTTAAGCAGTTTCTTTTATTCTTCCTGGCAGATTATCTCAAATTCAATCAGATTGGATAGAAAGAGTGTGTGAACTGCCATCTTAACAAGCTGTACTATAAGGTTCAAGTCTGACCTTTGATTAGGACACTCAAGGACATTTAGGGACTTGTCCTAAAAGCCATTCCAGGATTGTCTTGGCTGTACACTTGAGGCCATTGTCTCGCTTAAAGGTGAACCTTTTCCCTACTCTGAGTACTCTGTATCAGGATTTCTTGAAGGCTGCATTCATCCTTCCCTCAATTGTGACCGGTTTCCCTGTCCCTGCCTTTGAAAAACACCCCATAGCAAGATGCTACCACCACCATGCTTCACAGAAGGGATGGTACCAACCAGTTGGTAAGTCTGTTTTTTCCAGACATAGCAATCTGAGTATTTGTCTCAGACCAGAGCAGAGAATCTTTCCTTGTGCTATCAGAGGCCTGTATACCTGCCATATGCTTTTTACTCAGAAGAGTATCTTAATACAAATGTGTGTGCATGCACATTCCAATAAGTTCGATCTGATTTGATATTGCATCAAACTCGTAGCACTTATCAGGAGTCCTGTGATACTCAGCTGTCCTGTGACATGCATTATGTCATGTATAATACAGAGCTGTCATTTTTGCAGATAGCTTTATATTTGCTGGCTCACTTAGCCCAGATGTTGTTGACTTTGCTATTGAATACGTTATGGCCTAGACTGCCTTGGATGACAATATTACCTTGGGGAGGTTTGTTAAAAATAAACGGTTATGCTACTGTGAGTCATTTTAATTACAGTATTTAGTTTTACTTAGTGACAGATACATGTTAATTCTAGCCACAAGTCTGAATTCTCTACTCATTTTTTTAAGTGGCCATGTTTACCCAAGAAAGGTAAGTACACTTAGCTAAGAACCATTCGACCACCAAATTCTGATCTATTTAAACGTGAGTCAGAACACTCAAAGCTTTCCGCACATTCAGGCAGCTAAAATAAGATATCTACCCAGAGGAGAAACTCTCTCACACCCCTGGTTCTGAATTGAAAGGAAAAATGAATGATGTGAAGCACCAACACTCAGCTACCTACAGTCCCCTTTGAATCTGGTGGAACGGCAAGTCTGATTAATTTGTTTGTACTATACACAAAATGCATGTTCAGTTGGGTTAAGGTCTGGTTATTGACTTGGCCAGTCTAAAACCTTCCACTTTTCCCCTGATAAAGTCATTTGTTGAGCTGGCAATGTGTTAAGTATCACTGTCTTGCTGCTTGATAAAGTTCCTCCCAATTAGATTGGATGTATTTCTCTGTAAGTTGGCAGAGAAAATGTTCCTGTAAACCTCTAAATTCATTCTGCTGCTACCAACCTAAGTTACATCAAGATTCCCATGCAAGCACATGCCATGACACTACCTCCACCATGTTTCACAGTTGAGTGTGTATGTTTTGTCTCATGAGCACAGTGACCCTTTTATCTTAAAGACTGACTCTTTTCTACCTTGTTGGTCCCTAGTCATACTGTGCATGACAAAATCTTTAATTAAATCCAGTGATTTTAACTCTTTTTTTTGTTTGTTTGTTTTTGTTTTTTTGTTGTCGTTTTGGGGTTTTTCTTCACAGCTCTCGCAATGTTTCTCTTACCAGCTATTGTTGTTTTCACTGGGCGACCCATTCAATGTCTGTTGTTCAGCATACCAGTGGTTTCTTTCTTTTTCAAACTGTTGTATTGGCTATGCCCAATGTTTGTGCAATGGCTGATTTGCTTTTCCCTCTTTTCTCAACTTCAAAATTGCTTTTCTCAACAGAGACAGCTTTCTGATCTTCATGTTGGCTTATCTTTATTAACAACAAATGCAGTCTTCACCGGTGAACCTGAAGGATACAACTAAGAATAGACATTCGGAGCTATTTATTGTTTAAACAAACAATCTAACAGGACACACCTGGGTAACGAGAAACACCTGTCTGTCGCTTTCCAGTATTTTGTTGGGTGGTCTGATATAAAATGTGCTATGTTCTATGTCCTTTAACGCATTTACATATAAATACTAGGAAATAAAAGCTGAACTTCTAAACTCTCTTCTTATCTCAAACCTGTATGTCTTCAGTCTACAGCCAACAAAAATAAAAAAAGAATTGACCTTGCCGTTCTAATAGTTTCAAAGCATATTTTGAGTTTTGTTATATTTCAGTCTTGCTTTTTTATTTACACTGGATATTTATTATAGTACTCATGTTTGGTATCAGACAAACATAAATAATTTACACTATGTTCTCTGGAAATGTAATGAAATACAGCTTGGGCTATATGAACTCAAAGTCATAGTAATTAAATAAAACATCACTGACCTTCTCATTATTTGACTTTGATTCATTGATTATTACTTATACATTCTGGAAGCTTTTAGTTACCTACAAAAATACCGGCTGGTACTTACAGTAGCACCTTAGCACTGACAGAAGTCTGCTCACTGCAGTGTACATGGTTCTACTGTAGGCAGGATGAAGGCTTATTGGGAAACGCTCTTCATCACAAGGGTCTCTGGTAGTCATGTGACTTGTGTCAGTATGGGAATGTTGTTTTTAGATGTGCGTAGTATGGTTATTAGGAACGTGGCTATAAATTCAATGTGATTCCTTGCGTTGTTCGTCTCACATCTGTAGGCTGCTGTGCAACCGTGACGAATAATTTACGTCACTGTGATGTTTGTGTGAGTGTTGTTGCAGCGCCTGCGCCGTGAGCTATTGTGGAATCGTTTAGAGGTCAGTGCAATGTTCTGTTTCTATTTTTGACTGGCGGGTCCAGACTGAGTCACTGCAGTGGTCTTGGTGACATCACACCCTCTGTGCTGCAGCTTATAATAGATTAAGCTTGTCGCGCACATGCGTACATAATATATCTCCCTTTCCCTCTCATCGTGTGTGTGTGTGTGTGTGTGTGTGTGTGTGTGTGTGTGTGTGTGTGTGTGCTGGCAGCATCTAGGTGAAGGTACGCGGTTTCAGTTTATGCCTACATACAGCATCCTCTGTGTTCTCACATTTCCTCTCATCTAAATGAACGAAGCAGCCCACACATGGTCCCCACCTGCATGGTTCATCTGCAGCATTTCTGTACACCTACATGTACAAAACAGTTTGTTATGTTACCTCTGATTGGCCTTTTCTTTAGTTAAACCTACCATATAGATCACTTTGTAGGTGTACAAACTATTGACTTGAGCTCATCTGTTGCTCTGCCTGTTGCTCTCTCTATCCGTCAGTGGAAATGTACCACCACAAGCCAGATGTTATTTGGATCCTCTCTGCTTCCAACTGAGAATAATAAGTATGCGGTGCCATCTCAGTGATTCATCATCTTTTTAAAGCCCATGTTGGTAACTGAGTTTTGTGATTCCTCCCAGTTATAAGTACTTCAATATTTGTTGCAGATGCATCAGCCTTCTTTCAAACCAAAACATGTGTAACATTGGCCATCTTTAGCTGTAATCATCCAGTCAAGCGTACATCAGCATGCAACGGTTATTTTAAGCCTAGCTGTCTAATGTTACCTAAACCCTTTAAAATTCACTCCAAAACTAGTTGTTTTTTTTAAATGAACAAAATATTGAAAATATTGAACTTGCTCATCTTTTGTTACCCATTTAATGAAGACTATAGTTATCATTAGTTATCTTTGTGTAGAAACTATGCACTAAAAGTCCACCTTTGGGGTTTAATGGTTGACTGCAGCTAAATATGGTCAGTGTTTCAAAATATTCAGCAATTTCTCCTCACTTGCTTACATTACATTTACAGCATTTGGCAGACGCCCTTATCCAGAGCAACTTACATTTCTCTCTGTCTTTTTTTTTTTTTTTAAATACAACTGAGCAGTTGAGGGTTAAGGGCCTTGTTCAAGGGCCCAGCAGTGGCAGATTGGCAGTGTTGGGATCTTGAATTCATGACCTTCTGATCTGTAGTCCAACGTCTTATTCCCTGTGCTACCACTGTCCAATGCTTCAGTGACTTCCTTAAAGAAATCATGTTTCAGAATCTTTAAACAAGCAGAAAATACTCTCTGTAAATATATGAAGCTAAAACTTCATATATTTACATCATTTGCCATTTTCTCTGAAGAGTGAAGGAAAAGCTTGTGCAAAACCAGTAATGCTAAACACGCTCCATTAAAGTTCCTTGTTTCTCCATGGACTACATTGTTCCTCTTTATGATTGATCGTAAAAATTACAAACCTACTAAGCAGTAGAAGCAGTACAATGTTTTAGCATAATGTTATGGTTTCAATCTAACTTGACCATTGTAACCCATTTGATATTTGCGGAACCTTTTAAATAAAGCACCACAATATTGACTGCTTAATCTACTGAAATTCCAAAATTAGCACTTTCTTATCTACTTCCGCAGTGTCCCTTTTATCTTAAAGATAGTTCAGACTGACCCTTTTTTTTACCTTGTTAGCTTGTGTCATATTGTGCATGGCACAGTCTGTAATTAAAATGCAGTAATTTAAACTCTTTTTTTTTTGTCTCCACACAGACAAGGGCAAGGGGAGAAAAAATAACAATATTATCCAATTATATAATCCATCCATCCATCCATCCATCCATCCATCTTCAACTGCTTACTCCTTTTCAGGGTCACGGGGGAACCTGGAGCCCATCCCAGGAGGCATCGGGCACAAGGCGGGGTACACCTTGGACAGGGTGCCAGTCCATCGCAGGGCACAATCACATACACTCTCACACACACATTCATACACTACGGACACTTTAGACACGCCAATCAGCCTAACATGCATGTCTTTGGACTGGGGGATGAAACCCCGACACACGGGGAGAACATGCAAACTCCGCACACACATGGCCCTGCCGGGACTCGAACCCCGGACATACGGGACATTATGGAATAAAAATGATGGCAGTAGTGCAGCAAGGAATCATTGCCTCACCACAGCTCCAGAGTCACTGGTTCGATTTTGACCTTGGGTTACTTTCTGCAGCTTTTCACACGTTCTTATCTTATCTGTGTGGGCTTCCTCCAGGTTCTACAGTTTCCTCCCACCTCCCACAAATGCCTGTAGGTGGATTAGTCACTCTGAATTACCCCTTCCTATGAATGCCGTTCCACAAATGATGTATTCCTGCCTTGTGTTAAAGTAATTGTGCCAGTGTTAAAGTAGTTGTGACCGAGATTAAACAGTTTCTGAAGATGAAAGATTGAATTATCTTTAAGAGGTCAGTGTTTAACAGAAGGATGTGAGCAAGGCTATAAAACCAGGCCTTTTTTTGCAGCTCAAAATCTGCATCAAGGTCAAAAGTGGGAATAAATACGCTCAGTCATAGTCCAGTTGTCAATGGCACACTACTTATTTAATAACCTCATGTTAATATCACTGCAGAGCTGTCATTTATCTCTTGTGTTTGTTCTGCTTCAAAGGGTCATTACACCCTGTGGGAAATGGAGAAAAGAGAAGAGGGAGGGAAAGCAGCTAGTGCTACTTGGTATTTTCTTTGTACAGCACTGCAGAATGTAACTGTTACACAGGGACGGTTAACATGTGCTTACATTTGGTTTGCTCAGCTCTTTAGTGTCAAAGCACAGGTCTTTTTTTTCCATGCCTTTCAATCTCTCGGGGTCACTTTATGTCTTTTTCTCTTACGCCGCTTAGTCATGGCAGAGCTGTGTTTTGCCACATCTGGCATTGATGAGGAATCATTAGCTTCAAAAAGGCCTTATATAAGCATAATCCTGAGTGATGTTTCATAAATGAATGCATTTATTCACACAAAGCTGAGAAGCTCACGAAAGCTTCTGAGAGGGAAATTGAGGAAGAATTTGTGGGTCAAATGACGAGTTATTGTAATGTATATAAAGCTGTGTCATGAGTTAGTCATTTAGAAACTCATTTATAATGGAAGCCTAAGAGCCTATTGACCTCCTTCAATAAACATTTATGTAAACCGTTTGGATTATTTTTAATATATATATATATAATTTTTTTTTTTTTTTTTTTGTAGAGCAATTTGTGTTGAGGTTCATGCTCTGTAGGTAACGCATACAAATGCAGTAGGTTAGAAAATAGTGAAGTGTTCCTTTAAAATGATGTAATGGTGTCATCTGAGTGCAGATTCAGGTCTTCTGTATCTTCCTAGTCACCATTTCACAGAACACACATGCTTAGTAACTGGACATAACCTTCATTGTTGGTTGAGTACAAAGAGTACACATGCAACAGATTCATGTCTGGGTATCTAAAATTCCTGAGACTGATGTCTGCCCACACAGCTGGAGGAACAGAAGGTGTAAGCCTGTTCCTGATGGGTGCATAATTACTTTTTCAATTGTCCCTGACGAAGGCGGCGCAACTCTTCCATGTGGTAAAAGAGCTAAACGTAATGAACCTTCTGCTCTGGGCACATGGAGCAGAGTCATTAATTCTGATTTCCTGCAATGAAGGAGCAATGAACACACATGCCTGACAGGAAATCTAAGAAGCTGTGGAGGTAGAAATGCACGCAGAGGTTATTTGGTTGACGGCCGAGAGGACTGACTCACTCTCATTCCCAGCACACATTTGATAACAATGATGCCAAAGATTGTGATGCTCTGAGACAGGTTTCTTGGCAGAGAGTCATGATTATAATAATAATTAAAAAAAAAAAAAAAAAACAATTACTGTAAGCTGTATGGGTAACGTTGACTTCATGTCTTCAAGGCTACAGTAATGCAGAGTCTGGAAATGACATGGCATTGTATTACTTTGTTCCATATTGTCTTTTAATAGGCTTTTCTAGGTAATATTGTGAATTAGATATGTTCACTAATAATCATGGAGTAGAAGGTTATGGGACATTGGTATGGGCACATAGTGTAAACAATCAACATCCTTTGCAGTGTTTACATTCATTTCTTGCCTGTTATTTCTGTCAACTTGCTTATGGACAGTCGTTGAGGCCACTACAACATTGTTTTGGCCCTATGGACCCATGTGACCCTTGCAACATGTCAAGTTTAACCAAGGCCGGATTATCCATATATGGGATTGGGTGAGTGCCCTGTTGTACCAGACAATGAGGGGCACCAAATGATTAAGATAACGACTAGACCTTTATATTATTTGTGTATATGGTAAATATGAGCAAATAAGGCTGTGAAAAAATTGTCTTTATAATTTAACCTTTTGATATTTTGTTAAAAAAGAATTCACAAAAAATAGTCTGCTCTCATGGATATCAAACAATTGCAAACAAAATACAGGCTTATCAAAAATAAATCTTTCTTAAATATAGGTGTGCAACAATTATTGGCACTCTTTTAGTCAATACTTTGTTCTACCTCCCTTTACCAAGGTAACAGCTCTGAGTCTTGTCCTATAATGCCTCATGATGTATGAGAATACATGGCAAGGGATCTGAGACCATTCCTCCATACAGAATCTTCACATTTTGAGGTCCACGCTGGTGGACTCTCCTCTTCAGTTCACCACACAGGTTTTCTATGGGTTTCAAGTCAGGGGACTGGAATGGCCATGGCAGGACCTTGATTTTGTTGTCAGTAAACCATTTTTGTGTTGATTTTGATAATTATCCTGCTGGACGATCCAACCACAGCCCCTTTGAAGCTTTCTGGCAGAGGCAGTCAGGTTTTCACTTAATGTTGATATTTGATAGAGTCCATGATGCCATGCATCTTAACAAAATGTCCAGGTCCTCTGGCAGAAAAACACACCCAAAACATTAAAGAGCTACCACCATATTTAACTGTGGGCATGAGGTAATTTTCCATAGGCCCATGTCTATCTATGGTGTCAGTTTTTATTGTTGGGTCTTACATTTTTGTGTAGTATGTGTGGTGAGCCTGTACTTTAGCTATAAGTTTATGTAAAACTATGGTCTAACCATAGTCTAGCCATTGGGTTATAGCCATAGTAAGTTTCACTTTTTTTATGTGTAAAGTGTGAGGAGCAAAAGTACTTTAAGTGTGGTCACCCTAGGGCACCACACTGTTAATCCGGGTCAGAGTATAACGTAAAATCTTTTTCTTGAATGTGTGTGTGTGTGTGTGTGTGTGTGTGTGTGTGTGTGTGCATGGACCTCTGCGTTGGAATGTCTTGCACTCCAGTGTTCCCAGGATAGACTTTGGATACACCGTGACCCTGATGAGGATAAAGTGTGACGAACGAGATGTGATGCGAGAGATCCCAGCAAACAGGGGATGTCGCGAATGTCCACTTAGGTCCGCACTATAACGTTCGCTGGCAGACGTTTTGAGGACATTAGAGTCATAACTTATAGCATAACATTAAATGGCACACTTATATAGCGCTTTTATCCAAAGTGCTTTACACTGTGTCTCATTCACACACACACACACACACACACACACACACACACACACACACTCACACACGGTAGCAGAGCTGCCATGCAAGGCACTAACTTGCCATCGGGAGCAACTTGGGGTTCAGTGTCTTGCCCAAGGACACTTCGGCATATGGAGTCATCCGGGCCGGGATGAGCTCTTAAGCTCTTGTTTGGCCCCGACACCCACCTTATACCAGTGTTTCATTCACAGTTGATCTGTCCCCAGTTTCATCCTACACGTGTATTATACAGGTGTAGGATGAAACTGGCGACATATCAACTGTGAATGAACCACTGGTATAAGGTGGGTGTCAGGGACCAAGGGGCATGTCTGCGGATGATTGAGAGAGCTATAAGCCATGGCAGATGAAATATGGTGCTGGAGGCTTGGATTCCAGCACAGTTTGGTGATTATTTTTTCTTTTTTTTTTTTTTCTGCTGTAACATATCTGCTCATTAGCAGAGCATAGAGCAGGGAAATCACTACACACTAATGCTGCATTAGCGACACTTCACTGAACTGACTGAATAAACAACCCCGGGGTCATATGAGATCATGGACAGGGACAAAGGGGTGAAAATAAAACCTGGAAGACGAACGCGTGAACGCGAGAAGGTCTCGGCTCGTCCCCCGCCTGCTGACGTCAAGACATCAGCGTGACGTCTGCCTTAAGGGGGCGTGTCCGCGCGCGCCGAGTAAAAACCGATACGCAGCGCACTAACTTGTCCGTTAGTCCCCTACCGTTCTGTAACAAGCTTACAAGCGGACTACACATCTTTTCTACGTTTATATTATTTATTGACTATTTATTTGTGAACGCGCTTCACACTCGCTACAATTCGAGCTTAAGGACACTCGGCATGAAATCTTAGGAGCATACAACAGTAAAATCTGTCTGAAGAGAAGATACAGCAACAGCGTCTCGAACTTATAAACTCAAAGAGTGCGTGTTTGAGGTCTGTTTTGTCGTCATTATGCCCAGCCTGCGTCAGTCATACACGGTGACCGTGCCTGAGGAGCCGCCGGCCACTGTTTTCCCCTTCAGCAAAGCGGAGGCGCGCAGGAAAAGCGCGTCCATGTCGCGCTCCATGCTGGTCTCCACTTTCGTCGGACTCCTCATTAACCAGGCGAAGGTAAGACACGGTCCACGCGTCTGTCCTTCACACGTGCGCTTTCTTTAGTCGAGTAATTCTGGTGTTTGGTTTTTTTCCTCCTCTCCCAGCTTAAGCGAGTAAAACTCGTCTGTGTTCTCCACAGCACCACAGACCTGCGCAGATAAGTTAGTGCGCTGTGTTTCTACACCCCGAGTTTGGTTACGCATCTCCTCTGCGTAACGCTTTGCGCACACGCGTACTGCGCGTCTCCTTCTGCGCGTCTCCTTCTGCGCGTCTCCTACTGCGCGTCTCCTACTTCTACACGCACAGGAACATGTAACCTACTAAACTGTTGCTTAGGTCTAAACTCTGAGCAGGTAGGGCTGTCGTGTGTATCAAGACCTTTAAAACTCCCCTGAATCTGTGGATGGTTTCACACTCAAGAAGCCTGTTGTTACATAAAATGACATTACAGCACTTGGTAGAAGCTTTTATCTACAACGATTTACGATGATCTCCTTTATAAAACTGAGCAGTTGAGAATTAAATGCCTTGCTCAATGGCCCAACAGTGGCATGGCTTGGATTTGAACTCACAACCTTCCAATCAGAAGTCAACCATCTTAAACACTTCCCTATTGTTAGCTACTTTCATCATTTTATGAGATGTTAAGGTGTACAATTGAACTCTAAGGACCCCTGATGTGCCACGTGAACATACATTTATTTTGTGTTCCTGTATAATACTTTTTTTTCTGACAGTGTGGGAGTATGGAGCTATTGCAGAGTTAACCAGAAGAAGAAAAAGTAACCTTATCATTGGTATAAGAAGAGGCGAGACGAGTTTAGACGAGCAAGCGATTGATAGTTTAAATGTAAAAAAAAAATTCTTAGTAGCTCTATACTAACAGTGTACATTTGCCGTGCAGATACGTTCCGAAAAAAATACTACACTGAGATTTTATGGTACAAACACTTGTTGCTAGGCTGGTGCGCTCACGGGTACAACATTTATACTTGAAGTTAGGGGAACATAATTGTAGGGAACGTCATAAAGGGACATAATTAGACCTTATGGATGAGCATTGTACTTTTGAGGGTATGCTGACATTGTCTGTACCTAAGGGAGAAAATGCACCTGTACCAGGGATGATTAATGGATAATTAATAATGATGACACCGGAGCGCAGATTTATCCTCTTACGGGTCCTCGTAAATGGTACATTTTAATATTCTCTCTGCTCTGACACATCTGAGTCACCTCATCAGTTCTTTAACAAGCCTTTCAGGTGAATAACATGAGCGGTGAAAAGACTAAAATGCGATCTAAAGGACCAGGACTCAACAGGAAATGATTGTTTGTTTGTACTTAGAGAACGCTTAATGAAATGAAATGACTGCAGAAATATTTCACTGTGAATAGCACATCATGTGCTATGTTCCATATCAGATAACATCCTTTTCCAAACACGCACTAGATGTGAAGGTCAGTCCAATTGGTATCGCGTTGTGAGTTTGACTTTGCCTGTGCACACTCACATTGCAGAAATGACTTGACCTTGCTTGAACATGTTCAAGCTTTTATTTGGGAAGTCTTGTCAGCAAGGCTGGCTGGCAGTAAGCTGACTTGCCTTTGCTGTAGTTATAAAAAGCATTTCATTTCACATAAAAGCCTGAGCTTTGTTCCTGTATTCCTGCAACGAGGAGAGCATGCTGTTACATAATCCGGATGATTCGGTGGGCAGCTGAGAGGCTCACTTCTAGAGGAATGTGTGTTATTTCTCAGGCACTTTCTTTAGATCTAGAACTCCTCTCTCTAAGCTTTTTCTGCTCACCCTGGCATTTTGCATTGTTCATACAGAAATCTGTCCAGGCAAGGTGCCATCTTTTTATTTTTATATCACTGTGGATGACTTGTGATGGGGCTATAGTCGCAGCCACGGACTTGTTTGAGCGTTTGACCACATGCTCTCTTGGCTCTGTGTGTGTGTGTGTGTGTGTGTGTTGGATTGAAAGTGAAGCCGTTTGGCACCATAAGCCCTCTTTAGCCTGCATGTGACGACATGTTGTGTAATCTCAGGTTAAGGACACAATGTTCCTCCTTACCGTCTTTCAGTTCTTGCCAACCAATTTGCATAGAGCCCTCAGCTTTCAGGCTCAGGTCCAATCAGTTTCTCCGCTGATATGCCGCTGCCCAATGAGCGAATGGAGCAATGCGCCCTCCCAGTGGCAGCGCCAACAGGCTGCTCCTTGGCTCAGCCCTCTGTCATAATACACTATGAAAACCGGCGGGTAATTCAGCAAAAGGAGTCCTAGGTCTCATACACACAAACACACAAATATACACAGAAACACATTTGTCTTGCTATCTTTGTGAGAACCTTCTATTAACATAAATATTAATACAGCTAATTAATGCCTAAACCTAACCTTAACCTCAATAACTAAAAGGAACCCTGCAGGATTTGTAATCTATCCTTCTATATACTGCATGAATGTAGTGATGTCTTTGTGTGGTGTTTCCACTGCTAACCTGAGCCATAATGTTTACTTCAGTGACCAAACGAAAGCCTTTTGGCACTTTTAGTTGTTTTTTGTTTTTTTTTTTTCAACGAAAGCGACATTCTTGACAGAGGCCAGCCCATTCCATTTCCACAGGATGAAAATTGTCATGCATTCCTATGAGCATGATGATGACATTTGGTCTGAATACATGCTGACACACACCTCCACCCTGCTGTGATGAACAGAAAATCCTCGTATTCGAGTTTGGGTGTGGGAGGGAGTTTGGGCACAGTAGCCAGAGGCGCTTGAACGAGGCAACTGATTACTGTGGAGGTGTGAGAGGCTCGAGCTGTTGCTGTTGGTTTGTTTGGAGTGACTAAGTTGCATGACTAAACCTATCAGGGTCAAACAGGATCCTACACATTAAGCCCAGGTTTTTTTTTTTTTTTAGTTCAATCTAAATAAACTAGCTTAATGTTCATTTAACAAGTTAACAACACCGTGTTTTACTCTGCAAGTGTGAGAACCTTTTCCACATTGTAATAGGTCATGAACATGGTTTGTCATTAGCGTTGGCGTTTAATCAGTGGAAAATGCAGGTATTTAGGAACGTGCTGTGTATACCTAGAACTGACCATGAGTCTGTCTGGAAAGCTGCAGTAGTGCCCTAACCTGTTGTTTTTCAATTGACTGGAACCATACCTGGAAATCTGCGGTAGTTCCAGACGTGATCTCAGATAAGCATGAACCAGTTGATTTTCAGTGAACTGTACTGTGAACTATATCATGTATAGCACTATGATGGTCCACTGAACTGCACTGTAACATTTTTAAACCAAACGTACATTGACATCTTGTCCATAAACAAATATAGTCCGTTCTTGAGAATACATTCTGCCAGTTGTTCGTGATCCCGTTGGTTTTCTGTTTGTAGTTGTGCATTGGATAAGTACAGTGGTGTGAAAAAGTGTTTGCCCCTTCCTCATTTCCTGTTCCTTTGCATGTTTGTCACACTTAAGTGTTTCGGAACATCAAACC
>JAFFST010002585.1:9883-29369 GCA_022414735.1 Noturus placidus | reverse complement strand
GCTTAGGTCTGGAGACATGCTTGGCCAGTCCATCACCTTCACCCTCAGCTTCTTTAGCAAGGCAGTGGTCATTTTGGAGGTGTGTTTGGGGTCATTATCCTGCTGGAATACAGCATACTGATCATGCTCTGATTCAGTATGTCACAGTACATGTTGACATACATGGTTGGCATTTCCCGTGTACTTTGATGTTAGTACACCACCGCAAGTTGATGTACATACACACCCCACCTGCTCTTTCCCCGAATTACTGGTTCTTTTTGCCTAAAAGATCTCAAAACCGTCCAGGTTAACCTCGGTATCCGGGACAGGCTCATCCAGCCAGGATTCTGTCAAAGCAAGAATACTTGCCTCCCTGAACAATACATCCGTGAGACATTTCGCATGCAACAAGTCTATTTAGTTTGTCATAAATTAACATTTGAAAGGACGATTGAGGGTAGTGGAGGTTTAAAAGGACACCTTCCAGGTCTGCAATGCACCCCTCCTTGTCTTCCTCTTTAAACCAGATGTTAATGCTATATCCAGCGGAATAATGATAGACTGGTTCAGTTGGCAGTGGGTAGAGTTATGAAGGAGTAGAAGTTCATTCTGTGAATAGGCGAATCCATGCCCAGCTCTGACCTAATTTAATTGAATTCTCCAAGCAGGGTAGTCACTAACAATACATGTAATTATAAAAATAATCCAAATCCAACTTGTCCAATTTCCCATGATTCAGCCATATATAAACAACAGACAGACAACAAATGAACGAAGACACAACACGGTGACCGTGCCGTTGCAGCTAACTCATGGGAGCACCTCTCGCGTACGATCAGCATCTGAAGCTTGTGTAAAATCATGCCTATTATAGGCCTGCCATGATCAGGTGACGTGGTAATTAAGCCTGTCCCATGATATAAATATGGCACCTGTGAAACAGGCCATCAGCCTCTACTATCTGAAGAGAAGACACAATTTTCAGGCCTGCCCTGGTATGACAAAGCTATGCAATGTCTTGTTCCCTTCTCAGTGAGCAGGTTTACATGCGTAACTCAGACAGTCCCTTTCAAAGGGAACTCGACATTGCGTTTAGCATAACAGTATGGGAATGAGAATACCCACTCTGTCATACCAAGGGTATGGCCTGTTCAAAAAGACCCAAGCCCGAGGGTCACTGCAAGACACTTGAGCCCAGGATGGAATGAATATCCAGGCTGTAATAACGAATGAATGTGTGTAGCATAGACCACCCTGCAGCAGCATACACATCCTTCTTTTTTGGTGCCAAGCCCTGCTTTATTTATCATGTGGTCAGGGGTTCAATCCACAGCACTGCTAAGCTGCCACTGTTGGGTCCTAAGAAAGGCCATTAACCCTCTTAGCTCTAAGAGTGCTGTATCATGGCTGATACTCTGACATGGCTGATACTCTGACTTACTTTGACTCTGACCCCAACTTCCTAACATGCTGGAGTATGCAAAGAAATGAATTTCACTGTATATGTGTATGTGACCAATAAAGACTCATTATTTCTCAATATTTCTGCGTGTATATATACTGTGCTTGCTTTGTCATTAAATTAAGAAGCTTTTACTGAACGATGGTGTCAGTATGACTTCTTCTTCGTACCAGACCAGAGGAAATCAGCCAAAGCAGGGTTCAAATTCTGGTTCTGTGTCTGGAATTTGACAAAAAATTTAACAGTTTCCTGGTGTCAGAAGCGGGGATATAAGAATGGAGGTAAGTTCCATCCATCCATCCATCCATCTTCAACCGCTTACTCTTTTTCAGGGTCACGGGGAACCTGGAGCCTATCCCAGGAGGCATCGGGCACAAGGCGGGGTACACCCTGGATAGGGTGCCAGTCCATCGCAGGGCACAATTGGAGGTAAGTTAATGATTTAAATTCTTTCTACCTCCATGTAGATATCTGGATAATTCTTGAAGTATTGGTTGAAATATCACATTTTGATTCACGGTGATTCAGTGAATACAGTGTCTGAGAGATGCTGTGCATACATGATTCAACAAATTCTATAACTACTTCAAAAGAAACTACATACGTTGTAATATCATGCTGTTTTAGTCCACTGTGCTTCGACGGGTGTTAGTTACCATGTGATTGGACAATGTGATCTGATGTGATCTGATACCTGTTGTGATCTGATGTGTGATCGTTATCTGATTGAACATTATCACCAACACTGTCTGATATTCTCTCATGATTATAAAACTATGAGATATGGGTGGAAATGGTCAGTCCAGGATCACACCAAATCAGTCGCTGTATAACCATGGTAAAGGCGTTTTTGTGCAGCTTTTCATCGATAATTTAGCAGGCTGGACAGATATTCAACCTCAGTTCCATCCTTACCCTCGTGATGGTTCCAGTGGTCTTTTGACGAGGCGTTCCAGGTGTTCCAGGTGTCTTTTGACGAGGTGCCTTTACTTGCAGAGTTGTGTGTTTATGAGACTTGGGGAATTCCAGGGTGGGATTATGAATACATGAAATGTTTGGGTTACGCATGTAACCCTGTTCCTTGAGAAAGGATCGAGACGTTGCGTTAAGCATAACAGTATGGCAGCGCCTCTCGTGTACGATCAGCATCTGAAGCTTGTGTAAAATCATGCCTATTATAGGCCTGCCATGATCAGGTGATGTGGTAATTAAGCCCGTCGCATGATATAAATATGGCACCTGTGAACCATGCTATCAGCCTCTATTATCTGAAGAGAAGACACAATTCACAGGCCTGCCCTGGTATGACAAAGTTTTGCAATGTCTTGTTCCCTTCTCAGGGAACAGGGTTACATGCGTAACTCAGACTGTCCCTTTCAAAGGGAACTCGGCGTTGCGTTTAGCATAACAGTATGGGAATAAGAATACCCACTCCGTCATACCGAGGGTACGGCCATGTCGAGCCCAGGATGGAATGAATATCCAGGCTGTAATAAAAAATGAATGTGTGTAGCATAGACCACCCTCAGCAGCACATACATCCTGTAAGGATACCCCTTTGGACAAAGCCTTCTAGGAGGTGACTGCCATAGTGGAATGAGTCCTTATGCCCAGAGGAATTGCGAGACCACACTCTACCTTTAAAGTCAGAAGCTTCTCAGAGGGTGGGGCCCCTGACAGACCTTTGAGGACCACAGAAAGGTCCCAGGAAGGTTTGCACAGCCTGCAGATGGGCCTCAGCCACGTGACACCACACAGAACCATATTCGAGCTGGCCAATAAGGTGCTACTAGCAGCAGACATAGACTGTCTTTGCAAACTTTTGCTACATCTTGTGCGAGCAGAGCGATTGGTGGAAAAGCATACAGATGTGACCTCGGCCACATGTACACCATGGCGTCCAGCCCTAATTATGTGGGAGGAGTGAGGGCAAACCACAGCGGGCAATGTGTTGTCTCGTCAGAGGCAAACACATGCAATCTCACTTGGCCAAACCTCCGCCATATGGACTCCACCACTGGTGGATGGAGCCACCAATTCCTAGGCCTCAACCCTTGCATCAACAGGATGTCTGCCCCATATTCCCAGAATGTACATTTCACTCACTGGAAAACTTTCCCTCTGCCCTGAGAAGAATTTGTTGCCTGAACAAGGGGTGTGGACATAATCCTCCCTGGTGGTCAATATACAGTGCATCTGGAAAGTATTCACAGCGCTTCACTTGTTTCACATTTTGTTATGTTACAGCCTTATTCCAAAATGGATTAAATAAATTATTTTTCAAAAAATTCTACAAACAAGACCCCAGAATGAGAACGTGAACGAAGTTTGTTTGAAATCTTTGCAAATTTATTAAAAATAAAAAAAAAAACAAAAAAAAAAGCACATGCACATAAGTATTCACAGCCTTTGCCATGACACTCAAAATTGAATTTTCACTTGTTTCCACTCATCATCCTTGAGATGTTTCTACAACTTGATTGGAGTCCACCTGTGGTAAATTCAGTTGATTGGACATGATTTCAAAAGGCACACACCTGTCTATATAAGGTCCCACAGTTAACAATGCACGTCAGAGCACAAACCAAGCCATGAGGTCCAATTGTCTGTAGACCTCCGAGACAGGATAGTATCGAAGCACAGATCTGGGGAAGGGTACAGAAACATTTCTGCAGCACTGAAGGTCCCAATGACCACAGTGGCCTCCATCATCTGTAAATAGAAGTTTGGAACCACCAGGACTCTTCCTAGAGCTGGACACCGGGCAAAACTGACCGATCAAGGGAGAAGGGCCTTAGTCAGGGAGGTGACCAAAAACCCGATAGTCACTCTGACAGAGCTCCAGCGTGTCTCTGTGTAGAGAGGAGAACCTACCAGAAGGTCAACCGTCTCTGCAGCACTCCACCAACCAGGCCTGTATGGTTGGGTGGCCAGAAAGAAGCCACTCCTCAGTAAAAGGCACATAACAGGCCGCGTGGAGTTTGCCAAAAGGCACCTGAAGGACTCCCAGACCATGATGAAACAACTCTTTGGCCTGAATGGCAAGTGTCATGTCTGGAGGAAACCAGGCACCAGTCATCAACTGGAAAATACCATCCCTACAGTGTAGCATGGTGGTGGCAGTGTCATGGGATGTTTTTCAGCGGGAGGAACTGGGAGACTCGTCAGGATCGAGGGAAAGATGAATGCAGCAATGTACAGAGACATCCTTGATGAAACATGCTCCAGAGAGCTCTGGACCTCAGACTGGGGTGAAGGTTCATTTTCCAACAGGACAATGACCTTTAGCACACAGCCAAGATAACAAAGGAGTGGCCACAGGACAACTCTGTGAATGTCCTTGAGTGGCCTAGCCAGAGCCCAGACTTGAACCCAATTGAACATCTCTGGAGAGATCTGAAAATGGCTTTGCACCAACGCACCCCAGCCAACCTTATGGCGCTTGAGAGGTCCTGCAAAGAAGAATGGGAGAATCTGCCCCAAAATAGGTGTAGCATCAGACTCAAGAAGACGTGAGTCTGGGAATTGGTGCCAAAGGTGCTTCAACAAATTATTGAGCAAAGGATGTGAATACTTATGTACATGTTCTTTTTTTGTTTTTTATTTTTAATAAATTTGCACTGTATGAGACCAACAGTGTGTTGTCTGTAAACACATGGTGACCTCTCAATTGAGGAAGAAGGAATTTCAGTGCTAGAAATATGGCCCACATTTCTAGACAATTTATATGCTGCTCCAGATGAGGGCCGCTCCAGAGACCGTGAGGTAAGGAAATGGCTGAATGCTGCCATATGTCGAGCTCACAGTGAATACAGATCTGCTTGGTAGGCCTGCAACACTGTCATTGTCTGTAGTGACCCACTAGCAAGACTACTACTGCATAGGCCTTGCCCACCAATGCCACGGTAGCCTTACACGGTGGCTTGGATGGCAAGGCTGACCCCCCTAATTACCTGCCGTCTAATAGAGAGAGGTAGCTCGCAACCGCCTCCTCCACCTTCAGCATAGCTAAATAGCCATGCCGTTCATTCCCCACAATGGCCGAATAATCCAACATTGTGGGGTTATAAATACGGCTTATGCATGGTTTTCCTCCAGAAGCCATATATTTTGTCATGCACTTTTGGAAGAAAAGGGAGTTTTCTGCAGTGTGAGGGATTTACTTTCACTGGGGAGATAAAGGCTCATCTAGCCTTAGTAATCACTTCAAGCAGCTTGGGATAGAAAAGTTCTGAGATTTTGAGAAAGATAGAGAGGAAATGAAGCGGCTTTTTGTTTCTTTACACAAACAACATGCAGTCTTATTCTGAACATAATAAGGCTGATGGTGCGGTTCATAGGTGCTATATTTATATCACGCTACGCGCTTAATTACTAAGTCACCTGATCATGGCAGGCCTATAAATAGGCATGATTTTATACAAGCTTCAGATGCCAGTAGCGTGAGAGGCGCTTCCATATTGTTATGCTAAACACAACGTCGAGTTCCCTTTGAAAGGAATCGTGCGTTATCCACATGGAAAGACAGTAAAACCCAATAGGATGGTGAACACTCCGATAAAAGAAAAATAGGGTAAATCTGCAAAGTTGTGTAACAAAGAAAAAGCTGAAAAGGTACAAACAGTCAAATTATTAATGACATCTAACTCGATGCCTAGTGTGCCTAGATATGCTCAAACTAGATATGCTCAGTTAACGGGTCCAGATTCTCCTTGTATTTTGTTAATGGTCCTTAAGCATGACGTTGTCAAGAAACTTTTAATCACAGGCATTTCCACACTGTGCTTAACCCATGTGTCACGATTCCCCCTTGAAGCAGATTGCATTGCGCATGTGCACAAACACCTGCTCTTTCCTCTATTTGAGAATGTCAAACACTTGTACTCCTTTTGTTGACATTCATGACAATTCGACACATGTGTTTTTGTTTATGTTTATGTCATTTCTCCTCCCCGTGTCTATCATTGGTAATGTGTTCACGTGTTTGTATTGCCCTCAGCTGTCCACGATTACAACACTGGTTATGAATGCTTATATACCACGCGCCTTCCAGCACACAGCGCGGAATATTGAATTTGAATGTGTATGAGTAAGTTATTGTAGTCATAGTTCGTAGTCATAGTTCATAGTCCATGTTAGTTAGTTTACGCTGGTTTCTCCGCTACCAGTACTTCGTCATAGTTCCTGTTTCATGTTTAGTGAACCGTCCCTGTTTTCCGTTACCTCGACTTCGCTTTCTGCCTCGCCTTGTATTATCCTGTTTGCTTATTGCCTGACCCTCGCCTGTTTTTGGATTACTGTATTTGGATTACGTTTTTGGAAATACTGCTTATCTCAATAAAGACTGTTCAATCTGCCTTATCTCTCCGCCGTCACGATGCGTGACACCATGATGGTGTCCAGGGCACAGGTCAAGCAAGTAGACAGTTTGAAAATGCCACGACCTAACTGGATCATCTCGCTAACTTTTATGCTGAGTTATGCACATTTTTGCAGCAAAGTACTCAAGGGAAACAGGATATTTCACATGAGGCTAACACTAAACAGCATGCCCATGAATCCCATAGCTTGTTTCTAATTCGCTTCCAGAGTAAATGGGAAAACAAGTCATGTTTGCCTTTAACTGTACAATATTCCATTTTATCTATAAACACTTGCCTAAACAATGCGCATCAAGTGTGCTCAACCCATTAGAATTACAATAAAATCTGACAAGAATGACAGCTCAAGATGTTGCCACGCGCATCAGGGAAATGGAATCCGCCAAGGCTTTTGAAGCCTCTGTCAAAACAAAAAATTAAACCTGAGATAGTCTCTAATAATGCCAACGAGGGATCATTGCACCCCTCACGCCAACATAAACGATACGAAAGGCAGATGGCCAGGTAATTGTCATGACTGACATGCTCCATGTCACTGGGAAAGGGAATTCCGTAAAAAGCATAGGGATTTGAAAAATAGTCAGCCACAATCAGCCCCATCACCAGGGTGTGGAATCCTATCCCGCCCCAGTGGCAATTTCAACAAAAACAATAGGGATGTGACCACAGGGTGATTGAACCCCTTCTATGCTTTCTTTCATACTGAGTTCACAATACAACACACTGCCTATTATTTACATTTACATTTATTCATTTAGCAGACGCTTTTATCCAAAGCGACTTACAAGTGCACACTCATACACCAATGGTAGCAGAGCTTCCATGCAAGGTGCTAGCTTGCCATCGGGGGCAACTTAGGGTTCAGTGTCTTGCCCAAGGACACTTCGACATGGGATCATCAGGGCCGGGATTCGAACCACCAACCCCACGATTAGCAGATTAGTGGACAACCCGCTCTACCGACTGAGCCACAGCCACCCTTTGTGTATAGGGTAAATCATACCCTATTATGGTTGACATCGGTGCCACTTACAACTCATTTTGTAAACAGTACGAAAGGAAAGTATCAAGCTCTACCATTAACTCATTGAAAAGAGATGAGGTTCCTGTCACCTGTCCAAAAACAGACTCCCAACAGGTCACATCTCCTGACGATTCTGAAATCATGTTTTATCACAAATTTGTAATCAGTCTGTCTTCTCCTTTCAACCAACTAGGTAGAGACTTGAGGATTAAATTGAAATGTTCTCTTACAATGCATGATGGTAAATTCACTCTGTAAACCTCATTTAATCTGTGTTTTTCTTCGCATGTTTTTCTTCACAGTAAAACTGTCATGGTTAAAAATTTGACACATACCTTATTTGAAGGGATGGAAAAGTCCTCGGGACTGAGTACCTCATCATTGTGTAGACACAAACTGCTTTCATGAGCAAGTCCTAAGTCCACCTTTCTCCAATTCCCATAGTTCTCTCATGAAAACACACTTAAACTTACACCACTGAAACAAACCCCTATGACCCATTTGAACCTCATCTACTACATCTTTAGGAAAGCACCACATACTGTCGTGAATAATTAATAGACAGCATCTTCTCATAGGATAAGAACAAGCAGGATCATGAATAATTATGAGACATGGACACATCATCGAAGTACTCTAGTACATTGCCATGTCACTGCCTGTGACGTGTGACGAGATGAGATTTTAAACTAGAAAGACGAAAATAGTGGGAAAAAGCAATTTATCAGTTTTATCCTACAATTAAAATTACCAGATTCTAAGATTGTTTATGATGTGCAATACGAACAACTCTGTTAAAATCTCAGAAAATGTAGTTTAGTGTTTCATAACGCTTTAAGGTAACCCCTTATGATATGAAACTCAAAACTACCTGGCCCATTTATTTGTAACAATATCCATGATCAGCAGAAAAGAATCAACCCATAACTGGCAGTAATCGTACTGATATGATGGGATCTTCTCGCCACTTCCTGTAGCTCATTACCACAAGTATTATGGAGTAGATCTCAGGTCTTTGGTGTACCCTGGCAAATATGTAATATGTGCATCTGCACCAATACTACAACTCCTCTCTAGTGTTGGGGCGTTTGGTCTGTCAGATCTATGCAGACGTGCATCCCACTTCTCAGGGTTTAGCACCCAGATGTTTCATTAATGGCACTCAATTCCCTTTTAATGGTAAGTGCCTGTTCATCAACCTGTTTAGTACTAATACTGTTATGGATCTGTGGTCAAAGCACCTTCACAGAAATCCATCTTCACAGAGTGATTTCCTTTGGACAGCATGCTTTCCTAATCCCTGGTCCTCTCACATAGGATAACCAAATGTGTCCCTAGCAATTTCCTGGGGTACATATAAGCCAACCCATGGACCACCCCTGGTGCCAGCATAGGGTGGTCTCTATTTTTAGATGGTGGCACAACAGTTACTTTAAATAAGATCAATGGCTTAATCAATACGCTTCTCTCTTTGGCTAAGGACACTGAGGAGGCACTAACCTTATATCAATAAGGCCCTTCGTGAGGTCGTGGTTCAGAATAGTTTGGACCTAGACCTACTAAACGCAGAGTGTGAAGGTGTGTGTATGATGTTGAATGCCAAATGTTATTTCTACATCCCAGAGAACTCGCACAATATAACTAACATCATACATCACATGAATCAGGACGAATTGATTCCTCTCGTGGCAGATGATTCCTGGTTTTCCTGGTTCTCATCCCTGGGGGGAGGATGTAGTTATTGGATAATGCATTCTGTCGTGCCTGTCTGTCTGATCGTTCTCTTAGTATTGCTGTTCCTCCCATGTTTTCTAAAATGTTTGATTGATGTTTGTCTGTGCTGCACCGGCTTGTGCTTTTCACCAATAGTAATTGCAACCTGGTCGTCGAGCAGGACACTGCTCTGTAGAGTAAATAGAGAGCATGCGCAGATCCCTTTAGGGACCTAAGAGGGCTAAAGATAAGTTTCATAGCATTGTCTCAGCGTCTCAATTCATCATGTCATGATGTACTGGAATCAAATTGTTTTGGTTCCCTCACTCTCTCGGTTCTTCTTCTTCCTCTTATTATTATCTGGTATTATCATGGCTGACCCTGCATTCTGACCACACATCACAGCTATATTCCTTGGTCTTACCCATTGTTATGAAAGACTATGGGGATTTGGCCTTTTGTTACCTCATTTATAGCCCAGTGAAAGTCATGGTGGAAAAATGTTCCGTTCCTAGTCACGCAGGTGTACTAAAATCTTTTAAATATCAATGAGAATATACAGTAGGGGAAATAAGCATCTTTTTCAGTAAATATAAGTCCATAAATTACGTTATGTGTAATAGAGAGGAATGACACAGGAAAAAAGTATTGAACACGCTAAATTAATACTTAGTGGAGAAGCCTTTGTTTGTATTGACAGCTTCAAGACGCTTCCTGTATGAAGAAATTAATCGGCCGCAGTATGTGTGCAGGTGTGATTTTGGCCCATTCTCCTAAACATATTGTCTTTAAAACTTGTTGAATTGGATTCAAGTCAGGTGATTGACTGGGCCATTCTAACGACTAGATTTTTTTCCTCTGAAACCAATTGAGAGTTTCCTTTGCTGTATGCTTTGGTTCGTTATCCTGCTGGAAGATCCACTCATGTTTCATCTTCATCATCTGCAGATTTTTCTGAAGAATGTCCTGGTAAAGGGCTCCATTCATAATTCCTTCAATTATATGAAGTCTGTCAGTACCATGTGATGAAAAACAGCCCCACACCATGATGCTTCTGCTCTCTAACAGAAAATTGTAAAGAAAAATTTCCGGTCTTCAGTACAGAGTTGAAACTCAAGCGCAAGGGCAGCAATGTTCTTTTTGGAGAGCAGTGGCTTTCTCTATGAAATTCTGCCATGCACACCATTGTTGTTGAGTGTTCTCCTGATAATGGACTCATGAACATTAACATTAGCCAAACTGAGAGAGGCCATCAGTTGCTTAGAATTTATCCTGGGTTCCTTTATGACTTTGCAGACTATTACACATCTTGCTCTTGGAGTGATCTTTGTTGGTCAACCACTCCTGAGGAGGGTAACAAGGGTCTTGAATTTCCTCTATTTGTACACAATCTGTTTGACTCTAGACTGGTGGAGTCCCAACTCTTTAGAGATGGTTTTGTAAATTTTTCCAGCCTGATGACCATTAAGAACTCTTTTTTCAGAGGTCCTCAGAAATCTTTTTTTGTTCATGCCATGATATACTTCCACAAACATGTGTTTTGAAGATCAGATTTTTATAGATCCCTGTTCTTTAAATAAAACAGGGTGCTCACTCACACCTGACTGTCATCCAATTCATTCCAAATACCTAACTAATTGCAACTTCAAATTAACTGCTAATCATAGAGGTTCATATACGTTTGCCACTCACAGATTTGTAATATTGGATAATTTTCCTCAATAATAATTACCCACATTATCCTTACAACAAACAAACAAACAAAAAAAAACTTACTCTGGCTCTTATACCGCTAATCTGTGCACTTTGCTTTTCTAGAACTCAATTATAAATCTTGCATGGTAGCTTGTATTGATCTCCGCTTGATATATCACTTTGCTTGTATTTCCTCATATGCAAGTCACTTTGGATAAAAGCATCTGCTAAATAAATGTAATGTAAATAACCAAAAGACAAAGTATAATACTTTTATCTCATTGGTTTAACTGGTTTCTCGCTATTCACTTTTTGCACTTGTTCGAAAATCTGATTTTAGGTCATATCTATGCAGAAATATAAAAAATTCCAAAGGGTTCACAAACTTTCAAGCACCACTGTAAGCAGAGATGTGTGTATGTGTGTGTGCGCGTGCACTTACCAGCTCCATGCGCCGACGGCTACTCTCCTGCTCTTTGAGGCTTAGATCCTCCATTTCTAGCTTCATGTCTGCCAGCCTCTGCTGGTAGTAATGTGAGTTTTCTCTCTCTCTTGCCTCAGCCAGAGCAGACTGCTCCAGCTCCTCGCCCATCCTCACCACACTGTCCCTCAGACGCAGAACTAGAACCTATACATCAGCAAGAAAAAGAACTACAGTGTACATGGAGGTGCAAACCAGTGTTTCTCAACACTGCAAAAATCTTATCGAACTCATTAGCAAATCAACCCTATCTAGCTCATTCAAGTGTGCCAAATTAAGAAAACAAAGTGTAACTGACAAGCACTGTGCTCTTACATTCATAACCAACCTATGAGTGGTTAAGGGGTCTAGCTTGCTAAAGGACATCTACTTGAATCTATTTTCAAAGGGATTTACATAATGCATAATATATAGGTGTCCGTCAATCGGACAAATTGTAGAACATTTTAGGATGCTTCTTGGAACCTCTTTTTTTTTTTTTTTTTTTAGAAGGGCGTAGGTTTGGTCTCAATATTGGTAGGGACACTCACCCATGGGAAAAAAGGACTGTTTAATGTTGACAACCAACTGGTTTATTAAAATATAACATCTATATTTATGTTAAGATCTGTATTTACATTTCAATACAAATTATACAAAGCAACAGATCAAAGACAAATAAATTAAACTATGACATTACTTGTTAATGGAAAAGAGAATACAAACTAATTCATTAAATGATGACATTTTCATGGGATTTATGGAGTAAAATTCAACTCAACATAATTTCATATATACACCTATTTAATGTTCCAACTAGCAAACTGACTGCTAGCCTGCAGATGACAGAAGCCAGGGTTAGCTTGCTAGTTAACACTAGCTTACATGGTTATCTAACATCAGTTGATTCTCAGAGAATGTAATGTCACACATGGTCCCAATCTACCAAGCTGATAAAAAGGGTAGGGGTCTTTCTGTCTGTGCTGACCTCAAATCTCTTGACCTGGCCTCTCTGGAACTCCAGCTTGTTCTCCAGGTCACACACATGTGCCTCCTGCTTGCTCACAATACTCCGAGCTACTGTGGAAGACTCCAGGAACTGCAAGTGTGCTGCACTTGACTGTAGCTGATGGGTGAAAACCCAAGGGTGGAAAGAAATGAGGTGGAAGAAATTAGATGTTTGATGTAAACTTGTGTGTCTAAATACCAGAATGCACTACACTTTGACAGGATCTGTTAAACTTCTCACAAATGGAAATCGGTTATGATGATATCTGACATACTGTCTCAGATACAGGCACAGTACACATATTTGTTACTTTCTGGCTACCATGTCCAGTCTCACCTGCTCCTGTAGACTCTGTCTCTCCTTCTTCACTTCTTCCAGCTCTGTCTGCAGCTCCCGTATCTGAGTGATGTCACTAGAAGACTGAGGATACAAACCCGAAGCAAGTTGTTAGATTTCTCTTGTCACTGTTAAATACACACGGAGTTTTAGTGCAGACATATACTATTATGATATGTCCATATGCTTTGTGCATTCACGCGCAGACACACCTGTGCAATAAGGGCTTTGTGTTTCTTCATGAGTTCATTTAGGTCCTCCTGGTCTTCCTCCAGCCTCTTCAGGAAGTCAGCCCTCTCATACTGCAGTTGAGTCAGCTGTTCATCCACCTGAGCACAAGCAAAACTGCTGAGTGAAAGGCGTTTTATATGCTTTCTCTGTCTGTATTAATTACAAAATTTCTCACCAGGCTTTTGTGTTTGCAGATGCTCTCCAGCTCCAGCTGAGCATTATCCAGCTCCATAGCAAGAGTTTTCTGCACACTCTCAGCCTCTAAACGCCGTGCCTCACTGTCCTTCAGCTTAGACACATGCACCAAGATTTCAAAATCACCACAAATAGTAAGAATGTAAACCACTAAATAACTACTTAATTATACTTTTAATCAGTTGAGATAAAATGGTCTGGTGGATGTGACGTATCGTATAATAACATACACAGTCCCCTGCAAAACTAATGGAATGGCAAGGCCAATTAATTTGTTTGTGCTATACACCAAAGGTATTTCTGTTTGAGATCAAAAGATGGATATGAGACAAAATTTTAGAATTTTAGCTTTTATTTCCTGGTATTTACAGTACATCTAGATGTGTTAAACAACATAAAACAAAACTTTTTGTATCAGACCACCCAATTATAAGCAAGCAAATGAATGGGAACAGACAAGTCATGAAGAAATTTAAAAGTACATAACCCCTAATATTTGTAGCATGTACCTTGCTTGCAATAAATGCATCAAGGCTGTGACACATTGACATCACCAAACTGTTTGTTTTTTCTTTTGTGATGCTTTTCCAGGCGTTTATCACAGCCTCTTACAGTTGTTTGTTTTGTGGTGAAATGCTTCTTCCAAGAGCACATTGAAAATACATACAGATGGTCAAAAAGAACCCAAATGAACATCTAAGGAACTGCAAGCCTTGCCTGCCTTAGATAAGTTCAGCATTCATGGTTCTGCCATTAGAAAGAAACTAGGCAAAAGTGGTATTAAGGGGAGAGCTGCAAGGATAAAAGCCACTGCTAAGAGGAGTATTTTAAAACTTCTTAGATTCATTTTGCATGAGTCCGATATGATCATCGCACACAGAAAATGTTTTGTGACTTTTGTTCCATAGCGGGGATAGTGGATTTCATAACCAGAAAACATGGCAATAGTGAAAAGTATAAAATAAAATAAAAAAGCTCATGACAGTGTAATCGCAGAGTGCACCACAAAAAACATCATTAACACAAGCAGTGTTTCATGCATGTTAATTACATGACGAAGCCGAAGGAAAGGTGCTAAACATAAAATTGAACACTACCTACATATGATTGCAAGTGAAGAGCTGTCTTTCACCAAATTTACCTCACATATTACTAGTGAAGAAAAATTGACTAGATTGTGTGTAAGACGTAAGACAACGACACAGCATGTGATTGGAGCAGAATGCATCTAGTTGAGATATTGCTTGTCCTACTAATTTTGGCTTTTCAGCTCAAAACAGGATAAAATCAAAAATATGCAAGTCAACCTTTAAAGACTTGATCAGGATCAAAACAGAGGGCCCATCACTTGAAAAGTTTGATCATGAACCATGTCAAATACTGGCTTTCTGCAACAATTCTTTGTGACTGTATATAGTTTTCAAGTTGGAAAAGATTTTAGTTCCCATTTTAAGTTAACTTGGATGAAAATGCTGATGCTGTAAAAGGAGGCCAGATGTATACACATGACAGGATGGCTGAAAGTAATTTTTAAATGCAAGTTCATTCTTATGTGGCTATTTAAAAAAAATCATTTGATGCCAGTTTTTTTTCTGATAGTAGCCAATGTCTCCTTAATAGATTATTTTGTGTGGAGCCCTGCTCCAACACAATATAGACAGATGCATGATTATAGTTCGGGTTCTCTCTTGCCAGTTGTGACTCGCATGAGCAATAACTTTATTTATTTTATTACAATAAATCCAAACATTAAACATGTTTTAAGCTGTAAAATAAGATCTAAATAAAATTATTTTACATCATATTGTTTTTCTCTTGACTTTATTTACATATGTGACCTTGAAGTAATCCAAAAATAATCAGATTACATTACTTTCCTATTGTGATACTTGGATTACATTACTGATTACATTTTCATGAAGTAATTTGTAACTGTAACATAATAAATTTTTAGTGTAAAGTTACACACCACTGTATTAAATTTTGGGGGCAGTTTGGGGGGAAAATTGCTTTTCACATGGATGATATAGGTGTTGCATAACTCATGTTCTTCTTGTATTACATTACACTTTGCACGAGGATCTGAAACATTTAGTGACAAATATGCAAAAGTAATGCCGGTTTTTGACCATGTTTGTGCTTTACATTTTTGGATTTGTCTGCCTCTCTCTTAATAAAAGCTCTTAACTGCAATTCTGTCCATCTCAAACCCCATTACATGACAAGGGCAAATTGAATACTCCCAAGACGGTGCTAAATGGTACAACTTGGCAACAACTTCCTGTGATGTCCCTCATTTTAACACACACATTCCTTATATGTACCATTTTGGCATTGCCTTATGACTTTATTCTCAAAATATTGCTATTTTCCCTTCCTAATACTGAATAAAAATACTTTCTGCACTCCGGATCCATCCAGATGCCCTACCTTGAAGTACCATGAAATAGTTTTAGACCTCAATTCAACTTGGATATTATTGCTGTTTTTGCTGAACTATAGCTTTGACTGTGCCCTTGGGACTGCAATTACCACATACAAAAATTGCACTCAGATCTCCTTTGGTGAACAGTGGACTAGTTCAACAAAGACTTGAATGAACTTTCTATTACTTTCACACTATATATTGTGAGATGAGGATGAGCTTGTGCAATAGGAATTAATTCACACACTTAAAATCTGTATCTTGTGTTTATATGTTTCTGTAAAGCTGCTTTGAGACAATGTCCATTGTAAGAAGCGCTATAGAAATAAAATTTAATTGAATGGAATTGAATTGTATATTACACAAAGGAAAGATTTCATAAGTTTTATGCAAATGTTTCCCCAATCTGTGATTCTACAGATTCAACAGAAGCTTCCCTCTGTTACATTTTGTTCCCTGTGCTGCAAGTTCTCTGGGTAGGTTGCTTTGAAATAAATTTGAAATTGTTGAATGTTGAGTTTGATTATTAAATGAAACCCTCTTTTAATTCTCTTTGGATTGTCAGTGCAATATATATATATATATATATATATATATATATATATATATATATATATATATATATATATATAGAATTACCATCATTTTTAGAGTGAGTATTTATATTTACCTCTTTTCAGTCTCAGATGTGAACTAAGATCTTATTTTTTTTATACAGCAAGAAAACGCTCCTAAACAGCAGAATTGATTGGCTGTACTACAACAGTTCTACTGTATAAGAACCTACCTGACACTGCAGTCTGTCCAACTGCTCCTTGGTTCCCGGGGCCTGCCCCTGGCCAGTTTGCTCCATTGTAGATAGTAGCAGCTGGGCATCACTGAGCAGCACATGGGTACGCTTCAGGTCTCTCCGGAGTCGCTTCTCCACATCAAAATCTCTGTGGCCCACCTGAGATGAATAAGATAAATAAAGGTAGGAAAAAAAAGAGAAAAAAACAAAGCTGCCTCCATATACATGATACAATGCATACAAAATCATAAGCTATCAAACATCTTATTGCACACAGTAAATGGCATGCAGCATGACAGATATGTATTGTTAAGAGAATCTATGGACACCCATAGTGTTCCTGGACAGACTGATCAAATGACAGGAGAATAATGTTCTGCTGGAGAGAATAAATAAAGTAATATAGGATATGGCTGATATTACATTGTGTGTGTGATGCAGAATCAGGGTGGGTATACTTATATAATAATAAGTATAATAATCATGTTACAATTCGCTCACTGATGAGAAGAGAGAGTCCGATTATATTCTAATGTACACTGATATACATGTGTCGCCATAAATCTGTGTTCAATTGCACAGTGCATGAAAATAAATGACCATTGAGTGGTTCTGTGGCCGGTACAGCATATATAGAGGTGGATCATTCTATCTCCATTGGTCCAATGCAGGTTTCACGGCTGTTTTTAATGTTCCTAATTGTTTTTATGTCATCACCAATAAAGTATTGGCATTGCAAAAACACTAGGTTTTTAACTACAATGGCCACAGCTGTTTACAGAAACCTAAATATCTCAGCTCAGGGTGAGCCTAGCTGCTTGAAATAAAAGCTGATCTCCAGAGCACATTACAAGGTAGATGTACATATATTTTGCACATTTGTGTTCTTTAGACATAGAACTTAAGTCAAGATTGCTCACAGTTCCACATTTCATGTTTGAGACTTCTTACAGAAGTATACTGCTGTAAGAATCGTGAGTTTGAGATTGGAGGTAAAACTCTGTAGGACAGTGTACCTCGAGCGCCAGATTTAAAGAATCAGCCTGATCCATCATGTTGGTAAAGGTGTACAATTCAAATATGGAAGTACAGTGTTCAGTTGGGTGTTTTTTTTTAAAAAAACACCCAACCTGTGATAAAAGCAGTATGTGATTTATGAGCTGTATTGCCTTTATGACAGGAGAAACAAAGTCACATTTGTAAAATACCAAACTGAACACTGTACCCTAAAAAAATAAGATTACGACTCGAACCCGTACTATTAATAATTGACCCTAAAAGTGGAACTGTGAGCAATCTTAAGCATTGCATTTGGACTTGTAGGGAACAAGAATGTGTTAAAATGTTTATATATGTAAATGTACCTTGTAATGTGCTCTATAGATCACTTTTTTCCAAGCAGCTATGCCCACCCTTAGCCGAGATATTGAGTTTTCTGTAAATAGGTGTATAACCAAAATTTGTTGTCTGTCATGACACAAAGATAGCAGTTGCAGTTAAACCTAGTAAAATAAAAAATAAAAATTAAAACTTGTGGTTTTGCAATGCCAATACAGAGGTAATCACAGAAAAATAGAAAAATTCAAAACAGTCAAGCAACCAACTCTGCAATTATTGGACCAATTAAGATGAAATGACCCAGGTGTGTGTGTTTGTGTGTGTCAGTCTATGCCACTGTCTTGCATTACCTGTTCACACAGAGTTGCGATCAATCCTTCCAAGTCATGTTTCTCATGCACTACCATCTGCTTTTCCTCATACTCTTGTTCCATCTGCATCTCTAACTGCCTGAGCTGAAAACACACACACACACACACACACACACACACACACACACAGTTTGTGCATTTTTATATTATTTTAGAACAATAACTATTACATAAAGTATACCTGTAATGAAACAAGTCTTGGGGTGGATGCAAATGCAGTTTTGAGTTTTATTAAGATTAGGTAATCCAAAGGGCAAGACAAAAAAGCATAAACAAAGACAGGCAGGGGTAACCTGCTTCCGGTAACCTGGACTAAGACAACAACATACACAGACAACTACAAACACAACACGACATGCAGCTAAGTAAAAGAAACATTTACTGGTATCTGGTGTCTGCATGTTTTTATTGTGGGATATGGGGAAGGATGTGATAATGGAATGGATGTGTGTTTGTGTTATGTATGCAACTGGCGTGTTAACCTGCCCTAGTGTGCACCCAAGGGTAGGGAAAACCGGAAAACTGGTGGATAGTGGATTATTTGTGCGTGTATACAGTGGTGTGAAAAAGTGTTTGCCCCCTTCCTCATTTCCTGTTCCTTTGCATGTTTGTCACACTTAAGTGTTTCGGAACATCAAACCAATTTAAACAATAGTCAAGGACAACACAAGTAAACACAAAATGCAATTTGTAAATGAAGGTGTTTATTATTAAAGGTGAAAAAAATCCAAACCATCATGGCCCTGTGTGAAAAAGTGATTGCCCCCCTTACTATAACTGTGGTTGTCCACACCTGAGTTCAATTTCTCTAGCCACACCCAGGCCTGATTATTGCCACACCTGTTCACAATCAAGGCATCACTTAAATAGGAGCTGCTTGACACAGTAAGGTCCACCAAAAGATCCTTAAAAGCTACACATCATGCCGAGACCCAAAGAAATTCAGGAACAATTGAGAAAGAAAGTAATTGAGATCTATCAGTCTGGAAAGGGTTATAAAGCCATTTCCAAAGCTTTGGGAATCCAGCGAACCACAGTGAGAGACATTATCCACAAATGGCGAAGACATGGAAC
>JAFFST010002581.1:63219-75286 GCA_022414735.1 Noturus placidus | reverse complement strand
GTGAGACGAGCAGCTCCTCCTTGAAACCCGGGGGGACAGCGGGGATAACAGCACCCTCACCTGGGGAAGCAAGATCACTCCCACTCGAGGACGTAGCGTGCGGAGCAGGGCGCTGTAGCGGAGCAGATGAACCGCTCCCACTTTTCACCTTTGGTGGCATTTTGGACCACAAAAATTAAAACTAAATTGTTAAAAAACACTCCACAACACTTCACAAAAAAAAAAAATCTCCACAAAAAAGCGCCTATAGAATTATTTTAAATGTAATTGCAGGAGCCCCGAAAGTCGCGTCCCACTCCATCTCTCGCTCAGCCGGAACTCGTCTTGAGTTATTTTGAGGGGACAGCAAATTTACACTGTTACACTCACTACTTTACATTGTAGCAAAGTGTCATTTCTTCAGTGTTGTCACATGAAAAGACATAGCGTACTTTCCGGACTATAGAGCACACCTGAATATAAGCCACACCCACTAAATTTAAAAAGAAAACAATTTGTACATATATAGGCCACACCTGTCTATAAGCCGCAGTTGTAACACGTTGTAACACGAGATATTTACACAGAAAGATGTTACACAAAGATTATTTTTAACTTTTAAATGCTCTCCGAACAGTGCCGGTAACATGGCTGATTAAAAAAATAAAAAAATACAGTTGCCTATCAGGAATAGTCATTGATCTATCTTCATCTTCCTCCTGCGCACTAAAACCACTAAAGTCGTCTTCTTCAGTGTCGGAATTGAACAGCCTCAGAATTACTTCATCACACTTCCTCAGTCTCTCTTTCATTGTCACTCTCAATGTCACTTACGCCTCAAGGCAAATTCGCCCTTGAGCTTGTGCTGTCCTCTTCATCACGCAGCAGTGCAGCTTTTTGAAACCCGTTGGAGATAGTAGATTTTTTGACACTGCTCCATGCTGTTAGGATCCACTTGCAGACTCGAGCAAAAGTTGCTCTTCGCATCCAGCCAGTTTAGGTAAATGATTTTGCACCTTTAACTTGAAAGCTGCATCATGCGAATTTGTTTTCCATGATGAGGGTGTGTGCATGAAGCCCAAAATGACTGATCTGAAGAATTTAGTGTGAGTGCATTTGATTTAATTCGAACAGTTTCATTGGTTCACTGTGACCTGTTCGGTAATTTAATTGGTCCGATGTGACGAGGCTAAATGTTTTGGCTGCTTGAAGCTCGTTAGCCCGTCAAAATCCATAAATTAGTTGCATCGTTGTTTAGGCCGCAGTGTTCAAAGCCTGTGAAAAAAGTAAAGGCTTATACACCGGAAAATACGTTAATCAAATATTTACAAAAATATGAGGGGTGAACTCACTTTTGTGAGACATTGTATGTTCAACCACTGTGTCACTTTCTGCCAGCATACCATGTTTACAATGCTCAAAACAGTTTATTATTAGTTTACTAATTTAAAGAAAATGTATGATTTTGCACTTTTGATTTTGATATTTTGTCTGTGTTCAACATTTACAGTTTGTTGTTTTTATACTGGTAAAGAGTGTAATCCTTTTTATAATTATATAAAAAAATTATTACATAAATATATTTTTTAATCTCTGTAGGAGTGTGCAGTTATAGCACAAGAATTGCATTGTATATAGACGATTACAGCACTTTTTATGCAATGACAATAAAACTTGAAACAACATTGTTGAGCTATTGATATACAGTGCATTCCACTAATATTGGCACCCTTGGTAAATATGAGCAAAGAAGGCTTTGAAAAATTGTATTCATTGTTTAACCTTTTGACCTGTTGTTCAAAATTCACAAAATCATACAATTGCAAAAAAAAGTCGGGGTTACGCATGTAACACTGTTCCCTAAGAAGGGGACGAGACATTGTACAAGCTTCAAACTGTGGGACGTGCCCTTGCAAGCGAACAACATCTGAAGTCTGTGTAAAATCACACCTATTTATAGTCCTGCCTTGGTCAAGCTACGTGGCATTTTATAAATAAATGGCACCTTACAAGTGGTGACAATGACACGCAACATCTCGTTCCCTTCTCAGGGTACAGAGTTACATGCATAACCCAGACATTTTGTTTGCAATTGTTTGAGTTCCTTTCAAAAGAAACTCAACATTGTGTGAGCTTCATGCTTGGGTACCCCTTAGATAAAGCCTTTCAGGAGGTGACCCCCCTAGTTAAATGAGCCCCGATATCCAGAGGCGTAGTGAGACCACGTGCCTCATAAGCACTAGAGTTTGCTTCTACTATCCAAATAAAGATGCACCGCTTTGACACAGCATCACCGCTACAGTCACTGACAAGCAGACCAGCAGCTGATTCGGTGGACATAAGCACAAAGAGCCCTTACTGGACACAGTAGGTTCAATCATCCTCATTCCGGTGTAATGCATAGAGGAGGGCAGAAAGCCTGCAACACTTAGGGGCTGGACAGCAGATGCAGGCACTCAGGACAATAATCTGGCCTAGAATATAGGGAAGCCTTGGCTAATCCAGGGGCAACAGAGATGTCAGTGCCAGCAAAAAGAGCTACATTTAGGGTCAGTAGATTCTATGACACTGACTCTAAGGGCTCGAATGGGGCACCTGACAGACCTTCCAGGACCACAGAAAGGTCCCAGGAATGTATGCGTGGTCTGCAGATGGGCCTCAGCCACCTGACACTATGTATGAACCTCAAAGATAGAGGATGTGTCCCACAGAGGCTCTATCTATAGGGGTGTGGCTGAAAAAAAATGGTGGCCATGTAGACCCTAATTGTAGAAGGAGCCAACCCTGCTGAGAAACATTTCTGTAAGAACTCCAGGACTGTAGCTATTGCACAGTACACCATGATACAAAAAGTTGCCACTTAAACGCATACAGTTTTCTCATGGATGGTGCTCTAGCGTTTAGCATGGTCTCTACAACCTCGGTCGAGACACCAGAATCTATGAGCTGGTCCTGCTCAGGGGCTGTAACGCCACGGCAAACTCACAGCCACCATGCCGGCGCGGACTACATATCCCAGCCACACCCGTGCTCAAGTTCACCGGAGTACTGAGTGCAAACACCTGTGCGCCGCCCAAGGTTATATAAGACCTCATTATCAACAATGCGGTGCAAAATAACGCTCAAGTTCCCCTGATCACTTGCAAGTTACCAAGCACGCAACTCGATTTACACGGTTTTCAGGACTTTTGCCTCATTCGTAACTATGATTATTGGATTTCGCTTTGGGATTACTTTGTTTATGACAGACTGTGTGCTTCACGCTTCCAGCTTCCTTCACCTCTCCGTCGTCTCTCGGCCCACGCTTGCCTCCGAAAAGGAACCGTAACAGATTACTTTGCCTATCATGGAGGCAGCGGGTGGCGAGGATGGGGCACATGCTAACTATGAACTATGGCAGATTATAAATGTGCAACGTGAGCAAATCGAACGCCTCACGGAACAACTAGAGCATTTCCGCATCACTGAAGGGCAACCCAGGGGCCCTGTTGCTGCCGGCTTTTCTCCCGCTTCTCCCTGCATGCATGCTCTGAATGTCCATGCAACACTCGCACCAGACCCGCCGGTGGTGCATTACCCACCCTTGCTGACACAAGAGCGTGATGGCGGCGGGCCCGAACGATGTAAGGGTTTCATGCTGCAGAGTAATTTATTTTTTGAAAGCAACCCAGAGATGCCAAAGGCGCGGCGGCTGGCACACTACATTGAGCCAATCGAGTTGTAGAAATAGGATGCACCTGAGCTCAATTTTGTGTGTCATGGCAAAGGCTGTAAATACTTTCGGGATGCACTGTAGGTCTGCAACATTTATTAACACTTTTTTAATCAATACTTTGTGCTACCTCCCTTTGTCAAGATAACCACGCTGAGTCTTCTCCTATAATGCCAGATGAGGTTGAAGACTACATGGCAAGGAATCTGAGACCATTCCTCAATTCAGAATCTCTCCAGATCCTTCAACTTTCAAGGTCCATGCTGGTGGACTCTCCTCTTAAATTCACCCCACATGTTTCTATGGGTTTCAAGTCAGGGGACTGTTTTTTGGGCCCATTTTATGCTTTCTGGTGCAGTCAGGTTTTCATTTAATATCTGTTGATATTTGATAGAGGCCATGATGCCATATGTCCTAACAAAATGTCCAGGTCCTCTGGCAGAAAAACAGCCCCAAAACATAAAAGAGCCACCACCAAATGTAACCATGGGTATGAGGTACTTTTCCATATGGCTACCTCTCTGTGTGTGCCAAAAGCACCTGGTATTTATTGCCAAAAAGCTCTATTTTGGTTTCCTCTGACCATAGGACTTGATCCCATTTGAAGTTCCAGTAGTGTCTGGCAAACTGAAGACAATTGAGTTTGTTTTTGGATAAGAGTGGAGGCTTTTTTCTTCCATCCCTTCTGAAAAAATCGGATTGTAGTTTTGGAGATTTTCTGACCAAAAAATGCAACTAAATTCTGCACATGTTCAGCTGTTATCCTTGGAGATTTTTTTGGCCACTCGAACAATCCTCTTTACAGTGTGTTGAAACAATATAGACATACATCTAATTGCAGGTTGATTCATAACATTTCTATTTGACTGGAACTTCTTAATTATTGCTCTGATGGTGGAAATGAGCATTTTAATGCTTTTGCTATGTTCTTATAGACACTGCCCATTTTGTGAATCTCAGCAACTTTTTGCTGGACATCACAACTATATTCAATGGGTCTTACCCATTGTTATGAATGACTAAAGGAATTTGGCTTATGTTTTAGCTCATATTTATACCCCTGTGGAACAGGAAGTCATGGTTGAACAATTTCAAGGTCCTAGTAACCCAAGTGTACTAAAAAATATAAAAGATAAATGGGAATAAAACTCTCATATGAACTCACTGGGTGCTAATAATTGTTGCGCACATATATTTAACAAAGGTCTTATATATATATATATATATATAAAAACCTGTGTCGTGTTTATAATTGTTAAATATCCATTAGAGCAGAGTATTTTTGTGATTTTCTTTTTTTTTTTTTAAAGGTTAAAAGGTTAAACAATAAAGATATTTTTTTTTCATATCCTTGTTTGCAGTATTAGTGCAGGGCATGTAAAATGTAAAATGCATGTCATCAATTCATCAAATTATTTTAACATAATCTTTTTTTATGTGCCATGTCAAAAACTGGCCGACCAATGAGATTCGCGCTATTGTTCACGTGCCCGGAGCCACTGAAAATTGCAGATGAAGAAGAAGCCAGAAAAGAAGAAGAAGAAGAAGAAGAAGAAGAAGAAGAAGAAGAAGAAGAAGAAGAAGAAGAAGAAGATGCAAGCACCCACCATTTTAGTGAGAGAGCATAAGTGACATAACCGAAATAAAATTAGAGATGAACCGATACTAAATTTCTCAGCCAATACCGATTATTCAGAGTGATATTGGCTGATACCGATAGTACTGCGTTATATGCCTTCTTTTAAATGAATGATAATGAGTTCCACAATTCTGAAAGAAATGCAAGAAAAAACTTTATTCTCTCCATTTCAACACGTTTCACAGTAACTGGTCTCATCAACAAAAAACACATTACTCAAATTAACATTAACACATTAACTAAATTCTGAAGATTAAAGTAAGATTTCTTAACTTATTGAATGTTATTAATTTATATTAACAGAATTAATTGACAATTCTAAAAAACCTCCTGCTGGGCTTACAGGAGCCTCAATTATACTCACCACAAAAAAAAAAAATTCTACTTCATAACAAACATCAACTGATAATATATATTATAAACATTTTTATATATTAACATTAACTGCATATGAAATATACTACTTTACAATTACATTTTTCTGTGCAATATATACTTTTTTATCAACTCAACTTTTAAATCTTTCATCAGTGTACTGGAGTTTTAATTCAACGTGAGCAGAGCGGCAAAAAAAAAACCATTATATTAACTCGAGGCCAAAACTCCTGCTTCTCTGCTGAAGCAATGCCTTGTAACATTTTAGTAGTGCAGAACTTACAAACTGCAGTTTTGCCATCATTCCACACAAGAGACATAGTCTTTTCATACAGCACAAAATCCATGTGTTTTCCTGCCCTCTTTTGAGTGACAGGATATAACATATCGGCCGTGATAATCGGATGTTTTTAAACTATTGGCCGCTGGCAGATAGCATGAAAAATCAGCCGATAAAGATTACTGGCCAATACATCGGTGCAGCTCTATATATAAGACTCACTGCTAATAAATCCTTCTGCCTACAAACATAAACAAGGTGTACTTTGAAAGCACCAGATTAAAAATTACACACTAAAGACTATATAAGTGTATTTATTATGTTGTGGCATTTTTTTTGACAATACTGAAATGCAAGCATAAAGTATCTCACAAAAGTGAGTACACCACTCACATTTTTGTAAATATTTGATTATAACTTTTCATGTGACAACATTGAAAAAATTACACCTTGCCACAATGTAAAGTAGTGAGTGTACAGCTTGTGTAACAGTATAAATTTGTTGTCCCCTATAAATAACTCAACACACAGCCATTAATGTCTAAGCCGCTGGCAACAAAAGTGAGTACACCTCTAAGTAAAAAGGTCCAAATTGGAACAAAAGTGTCAATATTTTGTGTGGCCACTGTTATTTTCCAGCACTGCCTTAACTCTCTTGGGCAAGGAGTTCACCAGAGCTTCACAGGTTGTGACTGGAGTCCTCTTCCACTCCTCCATAACAACATCATGGAGCTGGAAGATGTTAGAGACCATGTGCTCCTCCACCTTCCATTTGAGGATTCCCCATAGATGCTCAATAGAGTTTAGGTCTGGAGACATGCTTGGCCAGTCCATCACCTTTACCCTCAGTTTCTTGAGCAAGGTAGTGGTCGTCTTGGGGGTGTGTTTGGGGTCGTTACCATGCTAGAATACATGCTGGGATCATGATCTGCTTCAGTATGTCACAGTACATGTTGGCATTCATGGTTCCCCAATCAACTGTAGCTCCCAAGTGTTGGCAGTACTCAAGCATGCAGCCCCAGACCATGACACTCCCACCACCATGCTTGACTGTAGGCAAGACACACTTGTCTTTTTACTCCTCACCTGGTTGCCGCAACACACGCTTGCCACCATCTGACCCAAGTAAGTTTATCTTGGTCTCATCAGACCACAGAACATGGTTCCAGTAATCCATGTCCTTAGTCTGCTTGTCTTCAGCAAACTGTTTGTGGGCTTTCTTGTGCATCATCTTTAGAAGAGCTTTCCTTCTGGGACGACAGCCATGCAGACCAATTTGATGCAGTGTGCGGCGTATGGTCTGAGCATTGACAGCTGAGACCTCACCCCTACAACCTCCGCAGCAATGCTGGCAGCACTCATACATCTATTTCCCAAAGACAACATCTGGATATGACGCTGAGCATGTGCACTCAACTTCGTCGGTTGACCATGGCGAGGCCTGTTCTGAGTGGAACCTGTCCTGTTAAACCGCTGTATGGTCTTGGCCACCGTACTGCAGCTCAATGTCAAAGTCTTGGCAATCTTCTTATAGCCTAGGCCATCTTTATGTAGAGCAACAATTCTTTTTTTTTTCCAGATCCTCAGAGAGTTCTTTGCCATGAGGCGTCATGTTGAACATCCAGTGACCAGTATGAGGGAGTGTGAGAGCAATGACACCAGATTTAACACACATGCTCCCCATTCACACCTGAGACCTTGTAACACTAACAAGTCACATGACACTGGGGAGGGAAAATGGCTAATTGAGCCCAATTTGGACATTTTCACTTAGGGTGTACTCAGTTTTGTTGTCAGTGGTTTAGACATTAATGGCTGCATGTTGAGTTATTATGAGGAGACAGCAAATTTACACTGTTATACAAGATGTACTCTTACTACTTTACATTGTAGCAAAGTATCATTTCCTCAGTGTTCTCACATGAAAAGATATAATCAAAGGTCAAGACAATAGGCAATGCAATCCACTCCTCACACTCACTCAGCAAGACTCCATTACTAAAGAAAAGGTATATCAAAGCTCATTTAAAGTTTTCTACAACTCATTTGGTCAAGCCTATGAAATACTGGGAGAGTGTAGTCTGGACAGACAAAAACAAAATTTAACTTTTTGGCTGTCATACTACACACCATGTTTGGAGAAGAAATAGCACTACACATCACCCTAAAAACACTATACAAACAGCAAAATTTCGAGATGGAAGCATCATAGTGTGGGGCTGTTTTGTCATTGCATGGTACTGGCAGACTTTATATAATTGAAGGAATGATGAATGGAGCCCTTTACCAGAAGGTTCTTGAGAAGAATTTGCTGCCATCCACCAGGACGATGAAGCTAAGACATGGGTGGACCTTCCAGCAGGACAACGATCCAAAGCATACAGCAAAAGAAACTCTCAATTGGTTTCAGAGAAAAAAACGAAGGTGTTAGAATGGCCCAGTCAATCACCTGACTGGAATCCAATTGAAGATGATTTAAAGACAATATGTTTCAAGGAACGTGCCAAAAACACACCTGAATCCTGCGGCTGATTAATTTCTTCATACATGAAGCGTCTTGAAGCTGTTACAAATAAAGGCTTCTCCATCAAGTATTAAATATACAAAAGTTAGCATGTTCAATACTTTTTACCCGTCATTCCTCTTTATTACACATAACTTCATTTATGGACTTGGATTTCTTTATATGTGTGGATTTCTTGAGTTAATACCAATGTCTGGTGAACATTTCATGTGAATAGCCTCATTAGAAATATATTTACTGATATAAATGTTGACACGTTCAATACTTATATTCAATACAATACTTACCACTGTATATGCATATAAATATTCTGGACATCTTCTATAAATAGCTAAGTTCCCCATTATTGCGTCGTTGGTTTATTACATTGACCACAAAAAAAGACTATTCATAGTCAACACATCATCAGTTTGCAGGAACATTAACATTTTTGGTCACAACAATAGCTGCCTTATACCAACTCCCTCACAAAAAAATATTTAAAAAAAACAAAAACATAATTTGGGTCTTCCCATAAGTATGCGAATGCTATTGCTGTGACTTTGAATTAATTCAAATAATTACATATTTAAAGAGTACACCGTTAAAAATTTGAACTTTAAGGATTTAGCTTTAAAGAAGTATTTGTTGCAGTGACCAAATCACCAAATACTTTTCAGTTCGCAAAAATGCATATGTGCTTTAACAAGTTTGCAAAAAGTGTGTAAACTGCTTAAAGACATAAATACTGGCTCTCTTCTTCTTCTTCTCAGTGATAAGCAGGTGTCAAGAGATGGAAAGTTGAGCAGCACCACCTAGTGTACCTGAGTATTTCTGCGTTTGAATTAGTGCCATCTACTGTCAGGAAGTGAATTTGCACTTTCATTCAGCGCATGCCTGCATTTAAGGTGTGGGTGTGAACACCAAAAAACTCAATGAAATATGGACCGGTTAATGTGCAGCAAAAAACGTCCCAATGTGAACAGGCCTTAATGCTATGCCAGAGAAGAACTGCTTTTTGCATTAAAAGATAAGCTAATCATAAAATATAGTGCTTGTGCTGTTGTATGATAAGAGTCTCTGATGTCATTACGAGCAGAGTTTGATATATATTCAGAAAAATGTATTTAAGTGTTTTGGCCACAGTAAATGCACATTTCGAGCTACCATAGTCATTGTTCTTAATATGTTTGTAGTATACCTCAAAGTTGGCACAATTGGTTTTTTTTTCTCCTGCATTTTAATATAATTCCTCCAAACATATTTGATGTCTATAATTGTAGTGCAAAATGAATTTTGCCCAAACCACTGTATAAGCTTTCACATTCACAAGACAGAGAGGAAAGAGAGATCAAAGTGACCCAGCATATCCAGTGTATAATGAATGTGTGATCAAATCTGTAAAATTGGACTGCTCCGTAATTACCCTTGCTCAAGCAATGAACATTTAGCTTCCATCTAATTTAGTAGAACTTAACTGAACTAACAGGTTGTTTTTCATAGCAATTGTTAAGACTAATATAAATCAGTAAAACTACAGCATAGCTGTTTTTTTAATTTACCAAACATGCTAAGTCACTGTGTTATTATGCCAGTCCTTCCTTTTAAATAGATCCTATGGATTATGTGCTATATTAAAAAACAAATAAATTTTCTTTCTTTTTATATTTAAAAGATTATTCATGGCTACATTTCCACTCCTTGCTTATCTCTGGGATCATCAATGCAAACATGTAGTGCATGGCTCAAGAAAAAGAGGAAACCCCAAAACCGAATCAGAGGCTTGCTTGTGTGTGTATATGTGCATGTGTGTGGGTAATGAGCAGCCTTTTTTATAGTTTATTAAAAATAACCCACAATGTCCCCAGTTGGTTTTTTCCTAATCAAGGTCACTGTCAACCAGATGGAAAATGAAAAAGCAGAAAGAAAACTAATATTAATGCACCAAGTTCTGTACAATGGACCACATTTTTCTTGGTTCATCACCATTTTTTTCAATGTAAACTTAGTCTAAAAACAATTTGCCGCAAAATATGTATATAGTGTCCCTATTATGATGGTTTTAATAGTTATAGGCTTATCCTAAAGAGTTGATTTGTCACCATATTTGCCTTGTTTGCGTGATCGTATATATGCATATTACTTAAGAGCTGATATAGGTATTATATTATAGGTAAGATTCATTGTATTTTAATGCCAGTTTAATTAAGGTTAGAATTAAATCTTATTGTGAGATGAAGATAATTTTTTAGAAGTGCCAATAACTGAAACTAGGGTATGCCCAGACAAGGTTCCCTCAGCCCAGGTCCAATTGATGGACTTGGACCCACCGCTCAGGTACCAACCATTAGTTAGACCACAGCCTTATCAATGGGAAATGGGTCAAATTGTTTTGGAACTTCCATACTTATAGTCTCTTCATACCATCTGATTGTTCATGTCTCCCTAGCCTCAGAGACAATAGAGGGAAGCCCTGCAAGATACATCTGGAAAAACCTTTAAGATCCTGAATTCTGGGAGACAGCATGAATTAGTGATTGCTTCAAAACATGGAAGATCATACATGACCTGTCCAGGAACAAGCCTCAAATAATAGGGATTGTATACCTCCAAAGGATGCTGTAAACCTACTGGATGAATGGTGAAACTACTTCAGCAGCCTGCTTAATAACAACAATGATGATGACTCTAAACTGCCATATCCTGCTGGCAGGGATCATCCAATTTGGATGGAATCTTCTTTGTATAGTAGCAACTGTGTGTGGTATATACTTCAGAAGAGAAGCTGTAAATGGCACCGACTGTTTGCCCCAAGCTGAAGTCTTGCTGCATGGGGCAAAGCAACAGTTGCAACATGGGGCAAAGCAACAGTTGATGACGTTCACAGCTTCTCTTCTGAAGTATATACCACACACAGTTGCTACTGTATAAAAGCATATAACAAAAGTCTTGTATGTAAATTTCATTTTTCTCTTTTCTGTTCTTATAACTATCTGTTTTATTTAGATAAAACAATCGTTTTAAATTTTAGGTTACGTTCACTAGCTTTACCCATCGCTACCCTTGTCTGTGTTCGCTAGCATTAGCCACTGCTAGCCTTGTTTTCGTTTCGCTAGCAATAGCCACTGCTAGCTCTGTCTCCGTTTCACTAGCATTTCCCGCATTTCCCGCCGCTAGTTTTGTTTATCTTCCACGTTATTTCCCAGGCTTAATATGTTTGTTACTTCCTCTGTTCTGAGTGCAGATGAGGACTCGCTCGAGCTGCACACGGTGCTGTTGGAGCTGGAGGAGGTGGAGAAGCAGATTCGCGGGCTTCTCGACAGGCAGGCCCAGCTGCTAGAGCGAAAAACCGCGCTGGAAAACTTTAAGGTAAGCTCGCAGCATGGTGTCAGCACTCCTAAACCCTCCACGCCGTGTGCTTGTCTGTCCAGGGGGAAGACCCATCCAGCCAAGGTCTCCGTCACGCCAGCGCCGACGCACCACGAAGCCTGGGTGACTCAGCGGCGAAAGGTGAGGGCCTCTACACCGCCGGCGTTCCTGATCCCAACGCAGAACCGCTTCGCCGCCCTCCCTGTGACC
>JAFFST010002581.1:14392-34650 GCA_022414735.1 Noturus placidus | reverse complement strand
TATATAAATTTTTAAAAAAAAAAAAAAAAAAAAAAAAGATAAACCTAATCTTTCTGAGTACAACAATCATCATCCTTATCCTTACCATTATGTAATCTGGTACGATACTTTATCTCAATTTATAATATTCATTACATTTATATTACAGTGCAAGACCGAGCTATGCTCATCTGATTCTAGTGTATAGGTAATTAAAATTTGTCTCTTATATCTGTGTAGTGATCTAAAAAGGGGGACTGAAATCTCGTTCTGATGTATTCCACACAGACACACAAACACATCCAAACAAATATGATACACAGACCCAACCAAGAATATGGCACACACACATACACACATGCACACAAACATCCAAACAAAAGTATGACACACACACACACACACAAACAAGAATATGACATACACAGACACACACACACACAAACAAGAATGTGACATAAACAGACACACACACACACACACACACACACACACACACACACACACACAAGTATATGACAAGCACAGACACACACACACAAACATACAAACAAAAATATGACACACACACACACACACACACACACAAATTAGCAGCAAATCGATGTGGCAATTTCTTTAATGGTGGGTTCATCATTATTCTTAATGAAAAACACAACGACAAAAGAGTACAATGACAAACTTGCTTATATTAAACCAAATCTTCTGCCATCATCTTGTTAGTCAGTTATGATGTGTCAAACAAACAAGTCTGATCCATGGATGCCACACTTCACAATGTACAGGACTTAAAGAATCTGCTGCTAACGTAGGTGAAAGACAGCACAGGCATGCCTCGAGGGGTCAGAGCTCTTTTGATTGCACAAGGGGGACCTACACAATAGCATAAAGCTTTAACTTATGGACTTACTTCTCCTTTAAGATTTTTTTGTAGAGAGAATGAATGATTCCCTCATTTACTGCAAGTTGTTCAGGCCCTGAAGAAGCAAAGCATTCTCACAGCATCACAATGCCACAATTATCATTTAAAAACTGCATTTTGCGTTTACTCAGATTGCCTTTGTTTTATCTTAGATTTTGCTTTAATTTCTGAAACATTGAAACATGAAAGATTTTGTTTTAATTTTAGTATGAGATATACACAAAAACAGAAGAAATCAGCAAATACTTTTTCACACACTATATATACACAGTATCTCACAAAAGTGAGTACACCCCTCACATTTATTTAAATATTTGATTACATCTTTTCATGTGACAACACTGAAGAAACGACAGTTTGCTACAATGTAAAGTAGTGAGTGTACAGCTTGTATAACAGTGTAAATCTGCTGTCCCCTCAAAATAATGCAACACACAGCCATTAATGTCTAAACCGCTGGCAACAAAAGTGAGTACACCCCTAAGTGAAAATGTTCAAATTGGGCCCAAAGTGTCAAGTGTATTTTCTGTGGCCACCATTATTTTACAGCAGTGCCTTAACCCTCTTGGGCATGGAGTTCACCAGAGCTTCACAGGTTGCCATGATGATATCACGGAGCTGGTGGATGTTAGAGACCTTGTGCTGCTCCACCTTCCATTTGAGGATGCCCCACAGATGCTCAATATGGTTTAGGTCTGGAGACATGCTTGGCCAGTCTATCACCATCACCCTCAGCTTCCTTAGCAAGGCAGTTGTTGTCTTGGAGGTGTGTTTTGGGTCGTTATCATGTTGGAATACTGCATACCAATTATGCTCTGCTTCAGTATGCCACAGTACATGTTGGCATAGATGGTTCCCTCAATGAATAAATGTATGATATACTATAAATATGTCTGTCTAATGTGAAATCATTTTTATGTGAAATGTGAAATCAAACGTTATAAATTTTATGACATGCGTTTTTCTTGATTTTTTTTTTTGTTGTTATTCTGTCTCTCACTGTTCCAATAAACCTACCACTAAAATTATAAACTGATCATTTCTTTGTCAGTGGGCAAACGTACAAAATCAGCAGGGGATCAAATACTTTTTTACCACCACTGTATGTGCTTGTTGAACATGCCATTCCAAATTTAATCACCCTTGATGTTATAGTAACCTGCACTCTACTAGGAAGGCTTTCCACTAGATTATGGAGTGTGGCAGTGGGGATTTGCACATTCAGCCAAAAAAGCATTTGTGAGGTCAGGCAATGAGGTCTCGGGTGCAGTCTGTGTTACAATTCACCCCAAAAGTGTTCAGTGGGTTTTAGGTCAGGGCTCTGTGCAGGCCACTTGAGTTCTTACACTCCAAACACTTCTGTGATACACCTCAGTATCAGGGGGCAGCAAAGGATAGAGGTCTAGGGGTAACAGCCCAGTAATTTGTTAATGAAGATGTTCTCTTGGCAATAGACCAATCTTGGAAATATACCTCTGACATACACTTGAATATTTGTCTTTTGCGTGAGATGCGGCTAGAATGTGAATCAGCATCTCCAAGTCTAAAGCCATGATAAACTCCTAGTGGAGGGATTATACCTTACAGTTGGATTAGGAAAGTCTGGGGAGGAGGAGCAGAAATCTGTAGTCAGGTATAGAAAAGTCTGACCTTCTCAGCCATAGAAATCACCACCAGGAAAAGTGGAGGGGAAAAATGAATGATTGAAGTAATGAATAGATAACTAATGATGCTTATTAGGCAACATGGAAATATTACTATAGAATGATTTAAATATTATTTAAATATGATTTTTTTTCCCCCAATGACTTTATATATATTCAATACAGTGAATCAATAAGGTTTATTTGTGGTCAGTAATGCTAATTAGATGGTAATGATTCATTACAAAATAATGATTTAGCACGCACATGACATCAGGTACATTAAACACAGTGAAGTATCCCTAATGATTGTTTCAGTTAATACATTGTAGTTATACATTAGTACTACATGAACAGCTTTTACTAAATGTTCCTTTTAGTACAACATAAACCATTTCTATTTTACAATTTAATACCACCAAAATTGTAATTTAATGTTGGCTACATGAGGAAATATGTAAATGAGAAAACTATGAAAGCTGGCTGGTGGAGGAAGATGATAGCGAGTAAATGAATATTCCTGTATGCTGATCCAACCAGGTGTGATTGTTCTGAATGATAGTTTGTTTGCAGCATACACACTGCAAAAAAATGTGTTTAAGATAAAAAAAAAAAATTATGTTGATGAAAATGTTGCAATGAATTATCTTTATGCAAATGTACATGGATATATAACAGATTTATTACTTTAAATAAGCTATTAAGTAGTATTGAAATCATGTATTATTTATATATACATTGTTACGGGATGAGACTCAGGACAGGAAGTAAGCACAGGAGGAATGTCTTTAATTACTCGTATGGCAGAGGACATGGAACGGAAACACTTAATGAACTCAGGCCTGAACAACTCTCAATTAACTAAGACATGAACACACTTCAAACCAAGACATGAACCTTCCTTAAACTAAGACATAAACACTTCTTAAATTAAGAAAAACACTCCATTAAATAAGACAAACACCACTTTAACTAAGACCTGAACATTCCTTAAATTAAGACACAAACATTCCTTTAACTATGGTAGGAAACGCTCAACTAATTAGGCATGGCATGAACACTCTTAACTATGGCATGGCATGAATACTAAACTATGGCATGACATGAACACACAACTATGGCATGGCATGAACACACAACTGGGGCATGACATGAACACACAACTTGCTTGGCTTGGCGTTGCTTTTCTGCTACGCTTTAGCTTTTTCTCTCTTAGTCCAATCCCGATTTGCGTGGGTAGATTCAGTTTAATGCGCATGTCGTGCGCAGCAACACGAGGAGTTTAAATAACCAGTCCACATTCTCTTAATTACTAACAGCTGGCAACACTTGACACAGTCGTAGTGTCCATACGCATCTCAAGCTCGTGCACGCTCTCAAGCCGGTCGTACACGTTGTTTCCACAGTGCCCTCTGCTGGCGAGATCATGACATACATAAACAAAGAAATTAACACTAAATAATGCATCATCGATATTGCAGAATCCTACGTTGTTAATGCTAACATGTGCATTATGTAAATAATAACACACAAAGGACCATGCTGTTATATAAAAATAATACACACCTGATGCCTGATGTGTATGATACAACCTGATGAAAAACAAAGTTGAAGTGGATTTTTTTTTTGCATAACTGCAAGGTCTGAAGTGTGTTATTCAGTGTATGCTAGTGATTTAGTACCAGTAATTTGCCAATGATTACAATGTTTGGGTTATTTATGAATGACACATCAAACTTTCTATTTTTAAAGTTAGATTTAATGTTTAACATCCGCAAGACAAGTTAGTTCCTGTTACCTCTTACATTATAGCAACAATAAACAATCATTCCCACACTAGTCGATCCTTTTGTTTCTCTCTCTCAAAAATTACAGCTTCATTTTACTGAGAAACCGGAAATCGCAAACTTTCTGCGTTGAATACTTTCCTGTGCTGGGAATCTTTACAAAAGCATTGTGACTGTTACATGTTATTCATAGATGTTAAATAAATGTTAAATAAATGTCTAACAAAAGACCTCACCTTATCAACTTCTTTGTTAAACAACAATATTTTTAAAAATCCATATATTATTAGTCTTAGATTATGTGGAGGATCTGTGATACAAGTCCCTGTATATGATTGATTCTATAGAAACAATAACATATTTGTTCATGCCAAAGCTGGAACTACTGCTTGAGCTATCGGTAATACAGTACAATACACAGCATTGTCATACAATTCATTTTATATAACAATTCTGAAGAATTCTCAATTCTGATTGGTCAGTTTTACTTTCTATAACAGCATGTCTGACAATAGTGCTGTCTGCAAGGCAAATTTCAAGTTTACTTTAAGATGTTTGCTCTAATATTTTTTTTTTTCTATAGTAACAATTCTCAAAGGTACTGGTATGGCAGTATGAAGTTTTATGGGAAGACATTTATTCAGCATTTTCGTAAGCAATATCTAGTGTCAACTTGTTCCATAACATTACACGTACCAATAAAAGGGTTAAAAGTGTAAGCACATAATGAATTTAAAAGTATGTGTCATACTTTAATTTAAATATACAGTGCCTTGCGAAAGTATTCAGCCCCCTTGAACTGTTCTACCTTTTGCCACATTTCAGGCCTCAAACATAAAGACCTAAAACTGTAATTTTTTGTGAAGAATCAACAACAGGTGGGACACAATCATGAAGTGGAACGAAATTTATTGGATATTTCAAACTTTTTCAACAAATAAAAAACTGAAAAATTGGGCGAGCAAAATTATTCAGCCCCCTTAAGTTAATACTTTGTAGAACCACCTTTTGCTGCGATTACAGCTGTAAGTCGCTTGGGGTATGTCTCTATCAGATTTGCACATCGAGAGACTGAAATTTTTGCCCATTCCTCCTTGCAAAACAGCTCGAGCTCAGTGAGCAAAAGGTCAAAAAGTGAGCAAAGTGAGCTCAGTGGCAAAAGGTCGAACAGTTCAAGGGGGCTGAATATTTTCGCAAGGCACTGTAATTCAGCACATGTGGATTTTGGAAAATCAACACACACACACACACACACACACACACACACACACACACACGAACTGGAAAACAGGATTCATAAATATTCATAGAAGCAACCTAATTACACACTGCCACAATACATCAAACACCTACACATTTCAGTGTACCTCTTAATTATAACATAGAGCATGCCAACATTCTCTCATACTGTCATTCTGTTCACACACTAACACAAACACACACACACACACACACACACACATACAAAAACACAAAATCCGATTACTCTGCCAGAAGTATTTAACAACTGGTGGGTTACATTACCTGAGGCCATTTAAGCACTTACACACAGCTCATGGATTAAACACAGAGTAACATCAAACGCTGCCCTTACACACAGACGCAGTGCAGTTGAACAGAGAAGGTAGGAACTACATTCAATGAGAAATACTAAGAACAAACAATTTTTTTATTAAAGACTTTTATTAAATACATTCCTGTTCATTCATTTTACTCACAATCTGAAACCAGTCACACATTATAAGGATTTTTTTTAAACATCTACTTTATGGTCTATTTTCATTTGGAAAATATTAAGAAACTAAATTCAATTTATTAACTAATCAGTAGTTGGAATCAAATGTGCACATTTGGAAACTTGACAAACAATGCTAAGGTTGGGTAATAATATTTTCTTATAACTAACTCCAATTAATTTAAACCTAGTACCTGCCCATAAGACAATCTGTAGAGTTTAAAACACTATATAAGGAATATGTTTAGATATAATGCATGGGTACACACAAAATAGCAGCAGCTCAGATTCAAATCTTGTACTGTGGAGTCTGAGGCAGCAACACTATCTGCTATGCCACTGTGTCCAACACCATTACATATATTTATTAATTAGATTATTATTTAAAATTATTATTTTTTTTTTACTGGTTCATTTATAAATGTTAGCACTGACGATATACCAATCCAATAATAATAAGTATCAGTACAGAAATTATTTTAGCCTAAAATGGTATACTGGTATCATATCAGATATGATGTACAGTGCATCCGGAAAGTATTCACAGCACTTTGCTTTTTCCACATTTTGTTATGTTACAGCCTTGATCCCTAATCAGGATCGAGGGAAAGATGAATGCAGCAATGTACAGAGACATCCTTAATGAAAACCTGCTGCAGAGCGCTCTGGACCTCAGACTGGGGTGAAGGTTCATCTTCCAATAGGACAATGACCTTAAGCCAAGATAACAAAGGAGTGGCTACAGGACACCTCTGTGAATGTCCTTGATTGGCCCAGCCAGAGCCCAGAATTAAATTGAAAATCTGAAGAGATCTTTCTCTGATTACATGACAGCACGCCCCCTCCCAGGGCACTTCTCCCGGAGCGCCAAAATACACTCCCTCCTTCTGGGGGTGCTGGCCCTCTGGGCAAAATGTCCTCACAACCTCTTATTTCCTGAGGCTGGCATTGTTCACCAGAGAGCAGGATCCTTAAGGAGCCAAGAGGCAGACATGAGGTTGGGGCAGGCTTGCCGGGGTTGCTAGACAGCACCCTTGTGAGGGAAGCATTCTCGGCTGTGAGGCATGACGGAGTGTGAGGATTCAGTCATGACGGGATTCTGGTTGGTCATGGCATCAGTTTCAGATTGGAACTTGGCATGGAAGGTCACATTGTCGATCTCAGACTGGGACTAGGTGTGGGAGGTCACATCATCGACCTCGGACAGGAACTTGGTTTGAGAGGTCGTCTCTTTGACCTCGGACAGGAACTTGGCGTGAGAGGTTGTCTCTTCAACCTCGGACAGGAACTGGGCTTGAGACGTAATTTCTTCGAACTAAGGCAGGATATGGGCTTGAGAGGTCGTCTATTAGGGCCACATAGGGCCAAGATGGGAATAGAACCCCCAACCCTGGAGGTGTGAGGTGTACGTGCTAACCACTAAACTTAATATTTTGCAATAAACATAACATATATGATCAAATCATATTTGATGTACGGAAACAAATTATGGTAATATAACTCAATTCAATCACGTGGAACCGATTTACACATTTCAATTAAATAAATTCACTGGGCTTCTTTTCAGTAAGTGGACTTCTGTGTCTAAAATCTAAATCTAAAAGAAAAAAAAATCTAAATCTAAATAAAACCTAAGAAAAGAACAAAATTTTCCATTGGCAAGAAAGGAGAAGATAGAATTCATTCAATGTTACCTCGAGGAACTTTCTACAGTGAAAAAAAAGAATCATTTAAAAACACTGATCTGAGCTGGGGTTTAAACCCAAATCACTGGCATACTAAGCCTGGGTGCTACTGTTGCATTGTCCTAGTAGATATGCTGTAGATACATTAATTTCAATGCTACAGTATAGTTATTGTACCTGTACTATGAGACTCGATCATGCCAACTTTATACACTTAAGTCTTGCAATTAGACACATGTTTGAATTAGGGTTATCATAAGTATTGATGGGAAACTTAATATTTTGATGTAAACCATTCAACCACACATTCCATTTTTATTATACTGTGTTCAGCTACAGTATGTTGTTCCATGCGCCACTTGGTTGTTATTGTGTGAAGCACAAAAAATGAATTAACATTTTTAGAACCATACCTGCAGGATATCGCATGCAACGGCACCTGCTTGATTATAGTTCTGGTTCTCTCTTGCCAGTCTTGCGCAAATAAATGGATGTATCCTCTTTTTCAGACCTTTAAAAAACCATCCAGTCAAGATTTCTAAATTTGAAAAAATGTTCGGCATTCAGCTTTAGTTTCATTATGTGTTTATGGTCTAATACTGCAACATGTGAGCATATGTTTGAATTGCGTTAACCCCTCTCTGTAATTTCCACCTTCAAGCACACCAATTGGTCGATTATAAAAGGCTCTCAGCAACTATTGGCCAAACTCCTGCCGCTCAACCATTAACCTACTCTCATTAAATGCGCAAAGGTGAAACGCTGTTGTGTATGACAGTTGCTTGACAACACACACACACACACACACACACATGCACAACACACCCACCTTCATGGCGTCTGCTTTTTTGCGAAACATCTCCTCCATGTTTTCTGCCAGTTTCTTCACAAGTTTGAGGCCATCAATTTCCTCGACCCGTACTGAACGCTCAAACTCTTTGTATTTCTGAAAGAAGTACAAGAATGTACAGAAAATCCATCAAACTGACATACTGCCATAAGCGTTAATTTCCAATGATGAACATTATCATGTTATTAGTATTGGGAATATCAATAATACAGTTGATATTTTTTCTGATTGTAATCCAGGTTCCACAGTGCTTATTTTGCAAAACATGAGGAACTGGAACAAAACCAATATGCAGGACAGTGAGGGAAAAGGTTCTGGCACGGACTATGAATATGACTGATTGTGAATACATTAGTCAGATTGAACAGGTAATGTGTTTTAAACAAATACAAATAAAGTTTGGCTGAAAGTTTCACAGAGTAGGTGGGGTTTTATCCCTCTTATGTTTATTTTTTATATAAATTAGTTTTATTTCCCAAAACAAATTTGTAGCCTAATTTAAAGCACTGCTACCCTGACTAGGCAGTTACTAAGGATGCTCTAAACGTACTGCACAGTGGCACACATTCATGTTAATGAGCGTGGTCATTTTTCTGCAACCTCTCAACTTTTTTGTTACCCAGTGCACACATCTAGTCTAAAAAAGACTAACTGTGCACCTCGTATTTGCATCTGTATTTAAAACATAATTATGTAAAGCATAACTCGAAGACAAAAAATATTTAATAAAATAATAAAATATATATACACCCATGTGTTTAAACATTGTTATTAGCTATGGTCAGTGTTATAGTATGTCAATGGACATAGACTCATGATGTATGTTCTAAAATATATTATTATTAGGGCTGAACGATTATGGCCAAAATGATAATCCCGATTATTTTGATCAATATTGAGATCTCGATTATTTATCACGATTATTAATTGATTTTAGTGACCTATTTTAATTGCACTTTCACATTTATTAAGTTTTCTCATGCCACAATATAACACACAAGTAGGCATGAGAACAATTGAGCTGGTCAATTATGACAGAATTTAGGAACATAGTGTGAGCCATGGCAAATTAATTTACCTTCTGATAAACTAAATTTAATATTTTCAGTTAATTTTACAGACTGTATGCAAAAAACAACAATTAACCTGATCCACATTGTAAACTAATACAACAAAAATCAATATTCACTGTTTGAATCCTTCTCCTCTTAAATATATTTAAAGCTACACTATTAGCCATTTTCCTGTCATGGTTCTGTCATGGTTCTGGCCTGAGTCAGTTCTCGAACTGCTCTGCATATATTGTGTATATACTGTATTTGAAAAATCTCATATAGGATGTGATTGTGTAAGTTCATTTACCCATCAGATGGGAAGCTCTTTAGTTTAATGGTGTTCATTACTGATGCGGTGATCAGGATTTTTATAGCCAATACCGTTCCAGACACCAATCTTTTTTTGTTTAAACTTTAATCACGAGGTCTATCATAAACAGTTAAATGTAAGCTCTCTGGTCATGGTCACTGTTAATTGAGTTAAAATAATAGCAATGAGAAATACTGTTGGTTAATTGATAAATAAACAAGCATAAAATCTTTATTTATAAATATCTTAAAAACAATAAATAGTCCTAATTAAAAGTTGACTAACACAAAAATGATCCATATTAGGGAAAAGGCTGATAGCTTTCTAAGGAAATCACTTACTAAGCTTAATGTTAAATTGATATTAATGACACCCATAGTAATTAAACATTATTTCATTTATCATTTTATTTATATTTTATGAAGTTATAATAATATATCTATTTTTTTATATTAAATGATTTATTTATAACTAAGCACGTTTTCTGTCTTTGCATTTTAGTAGTTTTATTTTTGTTTTGTTATCAGTTTTAGATAGGTTCTCCCAGTACATAATATTGTATTTTGGGGGATTAATTCAACACTTGGAAACTGGAGTTGATTTTTCTAGTGATATCTGGCAACCGTGAGTTTAAATGAGGTGAATTAGAGTTAGTGAATGGAGAGCAGCAGTGTACTGTATGTTTACATACTGAACAGTTGCTACTATTATTTATGATTGGTGAGGATTTTTTTAATTAAGAAGTTTGAATTAAACCCAACTTGTAGCGTTAGCATTATTATTAATTTACTTCGCCCGAAGCCGATATGTCTATACGAGCAGGTTTAAGTTCAGGTCATTTTGCAGGATCAATAAAAGATGGCAGTTTGTGATATAGGGAAGTTTAAGCAGATGATGAACAGAGTTACTTGTCATCACAATGGCTCCTTTGCAGTATTTCCACACTTGTTTGGTTGACTGAAGAAATGAAAAGCAGTGTGAAAGTAACTGTTGCGCAGTGTAGATGCATTTTGGAATTGTAGTTTTTATGCGGATTGTATTAAACAACTCCGAATAGGTCACTCGCACTGGTGCGCCTAAATATTTATTCACAGTCACACAAAATACTTTTCAGTCAAAAATCCGAGTGAAATGGTCGCACTGTAGAGCCCGGAGTTTATTTGCAAAGTTTTTTCCCGTTCGGCGTGATGACGTTTAATGGCCCAAAAAACCTCTGTAGTGCCATTTAGCATCATGTTAATATCATGATTTCTCCTCGCGCAAAGTGCTGGAGCTCAAAGCAAAGCTGGCAGCTCGAGGGCTAAAATGCTAAGTCTGTTCCGCGGTTTTGGCACTACAAAATGACATCATCCCTGTGCCACTCTATGGTGATTGGCTGTAAGTGTAGGATGCGCTTGTTTTAATGTGCAGCAGAGTTTTCTATTAGCGGAGGATGAACTTTAAACGTTAATATCGCTGTTGATTAAGTTCATTTAATAGTGGGCAGTCAAAATCATAATCGCGACTCTGTCCAACACTGCAGCTCCTTGCCACACATACAAACACACACACACACATGCAATAAGCAATTATTTCAATGTGTCTGCTTTTGTGTGTGTGTGTGTGTGTGTGTGTGTGTGTGTGTGTGTGTGTGTGTGTGTGTAGGTGTGTAGTTGAGTTTCCAGACAAGAACATAGAGAGAGTAAAGAGTGTGAGAGAGAGATAAAATGAGACAATGAAAAAAGGAAGATAGGTAGTCTATGTGAAGACTCAGAACAAAGAATAGAGGTGCTGATATGGGACATTTGCATTCGCTTTTTTGAAAACAACATCTATCACAGCAATAGACAATGAAAAAAGGAAGTAAAATAAATGGAAGGGAGAGTGACCCTCTTAGCGTTTCACTCAATCCTCTTCGCTCTCCTTTCCTCTTTCTTCTTAACAATCGTTTTACTTTTTTCTCTCACTAATATTCCTTTCCACCCTGCCATTTCTAAACTGCTCAAAAGTTTGGACAGAAAAAAAAGTGTTACTCTTGACAACCTCTCTGTCCAATCTTTGTGACATACTGATGAATGAGCAGTGAATCAGAAGCACAGCCAATGCCCCTTAGCCAGTCAGGGTGATTAATAGAAAATTGTGTAGACTGAGAGATTGCTTTCTTTTAGTGCAAAATAACCTTAAGACCATAGAAAAGACTGGAGATTATTGAGGACTAAGACGAACAAAAAAAGCATAGCTCTAGGGAGTGACGATCATTGTTTCTTAAAACCAACTTTTCACAATATGCGCATACACCCTGCACTAAATTTAATGGATTGAAAAACAACTTGAAATTCCCTTTGGATATACTCTTAGGTTGAAAGTCGATAAAAATGATGACACATGAACAAAGACACTCGACCCAGACTTGAACATCGCTACATCTGGGGAACAGTTAACTCCTTAATTAAAATGCTACTTGAATGAGAAGACAGCAATAAAAGCATTTGAACAGAGCATGTAAAAGTGAGGTACTTTGATGTTGGTTTGTCCCCAGATGTTTCGTGGGAGAGAGAGAGAGAGATAAAAGGAAAATGAGAAAAAACAGGGATGAAAGAGGGTTTTATGAAGAGCTGTAATCTGGAACAGAACCAAATCATTTTTCATTTCCCCTGTATTTGTGCTTCCCTTTAACCTCCATATCATCCCTAAAGCCTTGCAAATCTGCTTATGCAGGGTCAGGTGCAGCCGTTGGCCCAAACACATCCTCAAAACAGAACTTTTTTTTTTTTTGTCAAAAGGACATTATTTTATCTTTGCTAAACACTGAAGACATTTGGGTTTGAGATAAAAAAATGAATATGAGACGATAGATAAGAACTTTAATTTCCTGACATTAACAGCTAGATGCTTTAAACAACTTATAACATGGCACCTTTGGTGTCAGACCACACAGTTTTTAAGTAAGCAAAAGTAGTGGGACAGATAAGCCTTAAAGTAAGACTTAATATTTGGTTGCATATCACTTACTTGCAATAACTGCATTGAGTCTGCTACCCACTGACATCACCAAACCGTAGCATTCTTCATTTGATTTTCTTTTGCAGGCTTCTACCGCACCTTCTTTCATTTGTTGCTTGTTTTGGGGGGTTTCTCACTTCAGTCTCTTCTTCAGGAGTATCAAGAAGAGTGTCTGTATTTCTTTGCAAATTTCAATATGGTCTTCCAATTATTACGGCTGATGAGTGGTTTGCATCTTGCATAGTGGTGTGGCCACTATATTTCTTCTTTCAAAGACTTCTTCAAACATTGGATTGTGAAAATTCAAAATAACCCGCTTTTCTTCGAGAGATAGCTCTGGTCTTCATGTTAGTTTATTCTTTTTCATTTCAAATACAGTCTTTACAGGTGAAACCGGGCTCAAACCTATAGTTTGTAATATGTTCTAAAATCCTGCTGAAGTTTTGCACATATGCGCATTGCCAAATGTAAAAAACACATGCTATACAATTTTTAAATGTGACATTTTCAAACATTTAGAGAGAAAATTGCATAAATTAATGCAGTAATGCAAAACTATAAAATTATATAAATATAAGTGTGAAATGTAATGGTTAAATCAAAATGTAAATCTTAAATGTTAAATGTAAATATTAAATCTAAATGTAAATGTTAAATATAAATGTAAATATAAAACGTCTGGGTTACACATGTAACCCTGCTCCCTGAGAAGGAAACAAGATGTTGTGTTAGCTCAACGCTGTGGGAAGAGCCCTCTGACGTAACCAGTTCCCGGTAGTACAGGGGGCTAACTGCCCTAACAACCATATATACCCTGATAAATCCCTCTATGGCCCCTCAGGACTGCTCTTCCTTTGTCTGATTGGCCTATATGACAATTCTCAGATCAGGCCTAGAAGTAGACTGCAACTGTGGCTGCCTGGTTCCCCCGGCTGTCTGCGGGGGAAGGTGCACTGCCGCACTCTACTTCTGTGCCTCCATCACACTAGCATTGGTGTGGGAAGGAACTGGGTGAATGCCGTCGTACATTGAACTCATTCAGCAGGTCTGTCTGGTAGGCTTGCAACACTGCCATTGCAAGCAGTGACCCACAAGCAAGACCAACTACTACCCACTACTATAGGCCCACCAATGCCACAGTGGCCTTACATGGCTTGGATGGCAAAGCCAGCACCCCTAAATTACCTACCGTCAATGGAGAGAGGTAGGTCACAATCCCCTCCACCACCTTCAGCATAGCTTAAATAGCCATGCAGTTCATTCCCCACGATGGCCAAATAATCAGACATTGCAGTGTTATGAATACAGCTTACGTACGTTTTTCCTCAGTGTGGTATTTTGTCATTTGCTTCTAGAAAACAAGGGGAGTATCCTGCAGTGTGAGAGAGATTTATTTTCACTGAGAAGGAAAAAATAGCTCATCCAGCTTCATCACTTCAAGCAGCTCTTTATATGCGTTAGAGCTGCTCTCAGATTTTAGCACACCCTTCTGGCTCCTCAGAGTCAGAGAGGAAATTATTATTTATTTATAATTTTTTGGCTTTTCATAGTGGAAGAGGAGTTGCGATGCAAGCTCCAAAATCTGGTGGAGCGCCAAACCCGGAAGACAGAGAAAGAGACAGAGCAGCACTCGTCTCCGGCTCCTATTCCAGATCCATACGAGAATCCCAAGACCTGAACCGGCTGGTTGATTCGGCAGCAGCCGGCCCAGATCCGCGTGGCTCTGAAACTCAAATCTCCTCGGCCGAGAAGAGATTGTAAGGCGTTAACGATCCGCAAAGTCAGACCTCTAGAGGGCGAGCATTACAAAAACGACCAACATACAGTCTCACTGAAGATAATTAGGCTGACAGCACGCTTCACAATTGCTGTTTTTATATCACGCAACATCACTGTCCAATAGTCCAACTTCACCTGATCATGGCAGGCTTGTAAATAAAATATTGACCGTGTCTTCATGCATACACACCTATATGGTGTCATTTAATGAATGCTGTCGCAGTCATGCTGTCATATCCCCGCTAGCAAAGAGATGCCAACTGCCACTTCACGCAGAGGTAAAGGTAAGCAAACATTTATGTTTTGTTCGTCGATTTAATATAGTGGTATCCGTGTTTAAGGTAAAATATAATTTTAGAATTGTAATGTTTTTCATACCTTTTATAATATTGTAATTTTAAACCTTCATAATTACACCTTTGTAATTTATTGCACTAAGTTAAAGCAGCAAGGGAGTCTGAGGTAAAGTTTGGAACCGTTTTAATGATTTAAAACGGCAACTTCAACACCACAGGCTTAACATTTATGACTTAATAGCTTTCAGCAAAAGTTTGGGTGAACGCTTACAATGCGATTCATATTTATGAGGCCGATCCAGATACCAATCTTTTTTTGTTTAAGCTTTAATCAGGAGGTCTGTCATAAACAGTTAAATGTAAGCTCTCTGCTCATGGTCAGGTCACTGTTAATTGAGTTACAGGGATAGCAATACCTTTGGTTAATTGATAAATAAACAGCATAAAATATTTATTTTTAAATATCTTAATCAATAAAGAGTCCTAATTAAACGTAGAATAACACACAAAAAAAGATCCATATTAGGAAAAAGACTAATATACTTCTAAGGAAATAGCGAACTAAGCTTAATGTCAAATTGATATTAAATACAACCCATAGTAATTAAACATTATTTCATTTCTCATTTAATTTATATTTTATGAAGATATTATAATATAAAATTTTTAATGTATATATATATATATATATATATATATATATATATATATATATATATTACCATGCCTGCTGATAATAGTGCAGGGGGGATAAATCAAAATTAGGGGTTAATAATCCAAAACATGGAAACCGGAGTTCACTTTTCTAGTGGTATCTGGCAACCGTGTGTTTAAATGAAATGAATTCACTGTGTATTAGAGTTGGTGAAGAAGAGTGGCAGTGTACTGCATGTTTACAGACTGAACAGTTGTGAATCTTGAATATGACCTCTAGAGGGCGAGCATTACAAAAACGACCAATATACAGTCTCACTGAAGATAATTAGGCAATATTTAATAAAGAAGTTTGAATTAAACACACCTTATAGTATAAGCATTATTATTAATTTACTCCGCCAGACGCCGCTGTGTCTAAATGAGCAGATCACAGTCGCAGGTTCAGGTCATTTTGCGGGATTAGTAAAAGGTGACTGTTTGTGTGATCGGGAAGTTGAGAGAAGCAGATGATGTACAGTGTTACTCCTCATTATTGCTTCTTTGCAGTATTTACACACTTGTTCGTTTGACTGAGGTGATGAAAAGCAGTGTGAAAGTAACTGTTGCGTGGTGTAGATGCATATTGGATTTTCAGTAGTTTTTATTCTGATTGTATTATACAACTTCGAACAGGTCACTCACGCCGGTGCCCCTAAATATTATTATTTTTCAGTCGCACAAAGTACTTTTCAGTCGCAGATGCGAGTAGCTGTAGAGCCCTGATAGGATGTTTTTTTTGTATTTCATACCATTCTGTGTAAATTCTAGAGACTTTTGTGTGAGATCAGCAGTTTCTGAAATACTCAAACAAGCCCATCTCGTATCAATATCCATATCACGGTTAAAGTCACAGAGATCACACTGTTTCCTCATTCTGATGTTTAATGTGAACATTATCTGAAACTCTTGACCTGCATCAGCATGATTGTTATGCATTACGCTGTGCAACATGATTGGCTGATTAGATAACTGCATGAATGTGCAGGTTAACAGGTGTTCCTAACAAAGTGGGTGTTGAGTGTAGATGAAAATATTTTACATCGTAGTAACTTTTAGTGTATTTTTAATCTCAAACCTCATTACTGTTAGTGTTTTGAAATACAGTTTCACTGTGTAATTGATAATTTTTACTTTTAGGGAGGAACGCCTCAACAGAGCCACATCACCGAACATCAATGAATGCTAAAGGCTTTCACATGTATAACACTGATTAAACTTTTCCACCTTTGTAAGCATTTGTATCTAACCAGACGGGATTTGTAAATGCATGGATGAAACTTACATGGTGTAGAACAGGGGTGCCCAATACGTCGATCAGGATCGACTGGTCGATCGCGAAGGAAGTGTGGGTAGATCGTCATTCAAAAAAAAAAATAGAGGTTAGCGTTGACGTACATGGCAGCCAGTCTGAGATCTCGTCTTTTCTCTCACCACGCGTGTGCGATCAAAACCACCAGCTACTGCTAAAGGCTAGTGAGCAAAATCACTGAGTTAACGTTCCAGTTTATTCCTACTGAAGAAAGGGTACAAAATGAGTGAGGTAGCGGGATCAAGAAAGAAACCGAAGACTTATCACTTCCATGCGGAATGGGAGGATGATTTTTTACGACACGGACATTCCTCTGAAAAGCGAGCTGAGAAAGAGTAAGGTGAAGGAAATAAAATCACAGTTGTTCGGACAGCAGTCATTTTTCTCACGTCTGACTTCAAATGCTAAGGCAGCCACCAAAGCATCGTTCTGGGTGAGTCACTCCATCATTAAACACAAGACGTCATTCCAAGATGGAGAGGTGATAAAAGAGGCATTTGAAGACGCAGCTGTCTCGTTGTTCCGGGACTTTAAAAACAAAACCAAAATATTATCTTTAATCAAAGCTCTCAAGCTATCAAGAAGTACAGTTACATGGCGCTGTGAAGTCATGCCCGAGGATTTGATCAGGGGTCAGGGGATCAGCAAACAGGCATTAACTGGGCTAAACAAGAGTCAAACAACGCGGTCTAGAACCAGATGAAAACTATGAGCCGTGAAACTAAGAACAAAAGCTTGGTACACGGAAAACTCACGCAATACTTCTGAAACTCAGCAACTCACAACTGGCGTTCTACAGGGGTCAGTTCTGGGTCCACTCCTCTTTTCTATCTACACTACATCTCTAGGGCAGGTGATTGAGTCTAATGGCTTCTCATATCATTGCTATGCTGATGACACCCAGCTTTATTTTCCTTCCAGCCTGACGATTCATCCGTCTCTGCACGCATCTCTGCTTGTTGACATCTCGGTCTGGATGAGGGAACACCATCTTAAGCTTAACCTGGAAAAATCTGAGCTTCTCGTCATCCCAGCCTGTCCCTCAAATCAACCACAACCTCACTGTACAGCTCGCATAAACCACACTCAAGCCAATCAGGACGGCTAGGAACCTTGGGGTGATTCTTGATGACAGCTTGACCTTTACAGCCCACATCTAAAAAACTGCAAGGTCGTGTAGGTTCATCCTGTACAACATCAAGAAAATCCAACCCTACCTCACCGATAAGGCTACACAGATACTTGTCCAGGCTCTCAAAACTGGACTACTGAAACTCACTACTTTCGGGCTTCTAAGCCAGCTCCATCAAACCCCTTCAGATGATTCAGAATGCTGCAGCGCGCCTCGTCTTCAACCAGCCCAAGAGAACCCATGTCACCCCCCTCTTCATCTCCCTCCAATGACTTCAAATTCAAGGCCTTGATGCTCACCTACAAGACCTTGTCTGGTACAGCACCCTCCTACCTCAACTTTCTCCTGAAGGCGTAAATTCCCTCACGCAATCTGCGATCGATTAGCAACCGACGTTTAATAGTTCTCACTCAGCGTGGTCCAAGGTCCCTAAATAAATGAATAAATAAATAAATAAATAAAGGTATTTACACCTCTAATCTGTGCACTTTGCTTCTTCTGGAACTCAGTTAATAGATCTTTTATAGTAGCACTACTTGTATTGTTCTCTGCTTGATATATTGCTTTGCTTGTACTTTTCTCATTTGTAAGTCGCTTTGGATAAAAGTGTCTGCTAAGTGAATAAATATTAATGTCTATGAGATGATGCACTTTAAGGACCAGTCTAATTTGATGCAAAGATTTGTAAATTAGCAGGAGCTAACATGGAGTTGAAAGCAGTGGTCTGTTTATTTAAATGTGAAAGTTCAATAAAAAATGTTGTCCCTAAAATCAATGAATAATCATGATAAATAATCATGATCTCAATATTGATAAAAAAAAATAATAATAATAAGTGTTTATCATTTTGGCCCTAATTGTTCAGCCTTAAGTTGTTGTGAAGAGAAAAGAAGTCGTTGTGCCTGGTGTAGATGTCCATCCATCCATCCATGTTCAACCGCTCACTCCTTTTCAGGGTCACGGGGGAACCTGGAGCCTATCCCAGGGAGCATTGGGCACAAGGCGGGGTACACCCTGGACAGGGTGCCAGTCCATCGCAGGGAACAATCACATACACACTCACACACACATTCATACACTACGGAAACTGTAGACACACCAATCAGCCTAACATGCATGTCTTTGGACTTGGGGAGGAAACCGGAGTACCCGGAGGAAACCCCCGACACACGGGGAGAACATGCAAACTCCACACACACATGGCCCCAGCGGGACTTGAACCCCGGACCCTGGAGGTGTGAGGCGGACGTAGATGTCAGAAATCAGAGAAGGAACTCGGAACTACAGTTCCCAGCAGCCACTGCATCAATGTCACATGACAACCTGCACCTGATTCACGGTTCTGTTAATGATAACTCATGTATATAGCCACAATTTCCACTGCATTCCTTGTCATACATTTGTCTTTCCTTGCTTTTGTCTTTCCTTGCTTTTGTCTCTGTTGCCATGTTATGTCCTTTAGTTATTTTAATGATAACAATTTTTATTGATTCTCATACACTTTTCAGAGTACAACAAGATATATCAATACAGAATCAACATTTTTTTTACCCTGATAACAGTTTACATATGATCAATTTACTTATGATTCATGTACATGTAATTACATATGATTCATTTTCATAAATCCATACAGAATCAAACTTTTAAGCCCAGTAACACCCCCCACATGATTTATATATGATTCATTTATATATGATTCATTTATATATAATTTTACATGTGGTTCATTTACACATGATTCATTTTCACACACCCAGGGCACATGATGGCAACATTAACTATTGCTGGTTGTATAAATACTATAAAACCCAACAACAGGCATAAGACTCAAGGGCAATATAACCTATGATCTTTAATACAACGGTGAGTCTCTTAAAAATTTAAAAATACTCTTGTAAAAATACTATATCGGAGTTTTTAAAAGATCTCTTAACAGGATTACCCATACCCCTGTCCTTCCAACTAATAAATCTTAAAAGGCTTGCCTGTCCTAGCTGTGCTGGGATCAATATTACTACTAACCATCTAATAAAGTAAACCATAGGAATATAAATAGTCAATTAGAGCCGGAGTGATTTCCCCTCCCCCCAAAAAA
>JAFFST010002551.1:18164-40664 GCA_022414735.1 Noturus placidus | reverse complement strand
AGACGCAAATGGGAAAAGAAAGAAAAACGACAACGAGAGAACGAGCTTGAAGGCAGAACAGAGGAATGAAGATAAAGCAGAATGATGGAGAGAACCCTTATTGCCTGTAACCGTATTACAGCAAATGCCTGTGGGTGGAGATGCAAATCGAGATTTTTTTTCTCCTTCTCCTGAAAACAATATTGCATTTTCCCGCGATCCATCCATCCTGGGAGGAGAAGTGCAGCAGAAGTGAGGGAAAGAAAGACGGATGGACGTGTGAACGGTAATCGGGACGCGACTTGCGGCGATGCAGTGGCTTTTTCTTTATATTCGCCTTGATTTTTTCCCCTGAAGGGAAGGTTACAGGTTAATCATTCACAGACTCACGACAACTTCGCACTTGATGCCCTCTCAGCAACAACACACACTTTTGATCTTATGCCGGACACGCATGTTATCGACTCAGGAAGAAGAAATAAATAAATAAATCAGCTAGCCTTGCGAAGTCGCTAGTACGAACACACACACAAGCTAACAGCAGTGACTCAGCATGCTTTGCTAATCGTGGCCAACTTTCACGTAGGTTAGCGCGATGTTTTGTTCATGTTTGGCTAGCTAGAGTTATCTTTATATGTAGCCGTTAATGTTTTGTTTTGTTTTATTTACAAAAAAGGTAGCGGAAGCTACGAACGCCAAGACGGACGACAAGCGAAACGAAAGACTTATCTCTTGCTAGAACGAGGGTCGCGTGGAACTCAACCAGAAAGTAGCGTTCCCCTCATTACTCATCCCATGCAAACATATCAATGTGTCATCCATCTTCTTCTGGAAAAAAACACAAAAACATCTGTACACCACTCATCCTAACACACACACAGAGAGAGAGAGAGAGAGAGAGAGAGAGAGTGTGAGGACGACATTTGAACACACGGCGTAAATCTCAAAAGGGCCACTAGCTACGAGCTCCATCTCGACCTTCCCCTGCTTTCCTTTCCTCTCCTCCTCCGCAAGCTCAGATTTGCAAAAAACTTTCATTAGCAGCGGCGGAGGAGGCGGCGGCGGGGGTGCCGCTCCATTAGCACCTCGGACTATAAATCAGGCAAAATCTCTCCTCCAGGGCGGCTTGCTAATGACACAGGGCTAACGCTAATGCTAACGCTAACGCTGCAGGGTCCACAGTCACATCTGTGGAACGGGGGTGGATGGGGGAGGAGGAGAGCTGGATCCACACTGAAAAATCATGGAAAACCCTCAGGGGTTTTCTCAAAGTTCTTTTTTTTTAAGTCGGAGATTTTCTGAATAAGAACAAATATTTGAGGCCATGCCGAAGCGAGAGATTTGATTGGTTGAGGGACAGGAAGGCAAGGAGGGGTGATTTATACACTCATTTAAGAGGCAGGTAGACCTGTGTGTGTGTGTGATGGATAGACAAGCACCACAATGATGTGTTGTGACAGTGTGGGGATGAATAAGCCCTGCCCACTCGATCAACCCCTCAGTGAAGGTGTATATTAGTGTAATGGCGAGTATATGAACACTGCACTGTTTGTGTGAGTGTGTGTCTGTGTGAGTGTGTGTGTGTGTGTGTCAAACATACCTGTCTCACTCCACATGGGCCACTGATCCAGTCTTTGTCACCATTTTACTGAAAGACAGAAAAGAACATCAGTGCAAATTGTTAAATGGACACACACACACACACCCCTCACACTCACACACACTCATGTCTTCGTCTGGCGTGTCTGGCTCTGACGCATACATCATTACAGATATCATTATCCAGCTGAGCCCATCTTTGTGTTTGAGCACAAAGAGAATTCATTTAACACACACACACACACACACACACACACACACACACAAACAGGTTGTCGGGTATTTCCATTTACTGGGAATACATAACGTTTTGCACACACCTTTCAGGAGAATGAACACACACACACTCACTCACACACACACCAACTCTGTCAGACACAATAGACATTAGTGGGGGGATGAAGAGAGGGGAGGAGGGATGAAAAATGGAACTTGTCCTGTTTTTCTTCCCGTCCTTCTTTTCCTCTCTCTCTCCTTTCTCATGTCTCTCTTTGGCTCGTGTTCGCCTCCAGGCCACTTCTGCCTTCTACAGCTTCTCTATCTCCACACACACACACACACACACACACTTGAGAATCGAGCGGACGGTCTGAAGATCGATGGTGGTATCTGAGGGAATCGTTAGCGTCATTAGTGTTAGCCATTACCCCCCGATCCCAATTATGGGCGAGTGACAAGCCCAGTAGAGCCGATCTATAAGGACAAGATCTTTATGTGATTTGTGGGCAGAGATTGTGTGTGTGTGTGTGTGTGTGTGTGTGTGTGTGTATGTATGAGTGTGTGTGAGTAAAGAGGGAAATAAAGATAAGCTCATAACTGATCAATGAAATCACCAAGTAAGCGTAATAATAATAAGGAGAGAAGATCAATAATAATAATAATAATAATAATAATAATAATAATAATAAGTTGAGCATCAATTCATTACATCACTACATAAGGTGGACCATAATGGAAGTGTACACGCTACGTATTTATACGTCTCTTTTTCAGACCTTCTCCTTTAATTTTCCGCTGAGATGAAAGTATTAGCACCCCCGAGGCCATGTAAGAGTTACTCATCATCGACTACAGCACACACATAATAATAACAAAATAAAGATGAAGTCGAGAGAGAGAGAGAGTGAGACAGACAGAGTGGGAGACAGAGAAAGAGACAAGGAAAGACAGAGTGAGAGAGGGAGACAGAGGCCTATTTGTGGGAAAGCACAATGACAGAATTGAGACATTATGAACCTTTCTGTGCATGCCAAAGACCCTTCCATGCACACACACACACGATAGACTTGAGCCTGATGGATTGCTCTGAACAGATTTGTAAGGGTTTTGTCTGTGAGCCGTGTGTGTGTGTGTGTGTGTGTGTGTGTGTGTGTGTGTGTAGCCCTGCTGAAGGGCCATGTGGGATTCATTCGGACGGCTGGCCTCACTGCAGGACTTCCCTCCAGAGGATATAAGTCTGCACACACACACACACACACTTTTATCAGTGCTCTCCATCCATCCAGTACCGCTTACTGCAATCAAGTCTCCTGTGTGTGTGTGTGTATATTATATATCTATATATATGTATATATATATATATATATGTATGTGTGTGTGTTTGTGTAGTCTCGTGATTACTAGTCTATTGTATCATAACCCTCAGCAGCACAATCGTACGCCCCAGCTGCTCCAATGACCTTTGATTACACACCGCAGAAGGTGTATGTGGCTCCATACAATGGAAATGGGAGAGACTCTGAGAGGGATGTGGGCGTGTCCCTGAAGTAAATGAATAGAAATGTGGGTGTGTCCCTGAGGTAAACGTATACAAATTTGGGCGTGTCCAAAGGTAAATGTATAGAAATGTGGCTGTGTCACAAAAGTAATTGAACATAAATGTCGGTGTCTCACTAAGGTAAATTTAAAGAAATGTGGGCGTGTCCCTGAAGTAAATGAACATAAATGTGGGCATTTCACTGAGGTAAATGTATAAAAATGTGGGTATGTCACTGAGATAAATGTAGAGAAATGTTGGCGTCACTGAGTTCAATGTATAGAAATGTGGGTGTGTCAGTGAGGTAAATGAATAAAAATGTTGGCGTGTCCCTGAAGTAATCAAATAGAAAATGTGAAGGTGTGACAGGAGTCAAGATGGCGCCGATGGGTGTGGCCTGCTCTCCGCTGCCTGTAGTGTTTGCCCATTTGTTTTTCCCTTTTGAATTAAAATAATAAAGCTACTTTTATTGGCCCAGGTATTTGTCAAGGATGGGCGTGATTGGGCGTGATTGGGCGTGGCCGAGGGAAAACCACGCCCATCTGTCTCCTCAATATCGAGATCATTTTAATGCAGTCTGAGAGACATTAGCGGTGCAGACATGAATGAAAAAGTAAAAAGCCTTTCATTAGTCTGACACACAGCCATCGATCTGCCAGAACAGAGCAAACAGAGAAGACAAATAGCAGAAGAAAGAAGGGGAATGGAAGAAAAAATGAGAGAAAAGTGGGAAAGAAAAGAAGAGAGGAGGATCGAAAGAAATTAAGACAGTGGAGCAGAGGGACAGAACAGTGAGGAATGGAGAGCAAAAGAGCAGAGAAAGAGAAGGAGAAGAAAAAGAAAGAATGGGAGAAGGAAGTAAGGAAGGTGGAGGAAGAAGAGAAAGGAAGAAAGAAGGAGACAGGGGGTAAAAGTAGATAAGAAGAAGAAAAAGATAAACAGGGAAAGGAGACACGGAACGAGAGAGGGAAAAAAAGGAAGACAAGAAAGAAGGACCAATTAAAAATACAAGAAGAGAAGGAGAACAGGAAGACACCATGAACAGATGGAAGGAGATGCAAGGTAAAAATATAAGAGTGACATAAGAGAGAGAGAGAGAGAGAGAGAGAGAGAGAGAGAGAAAGAAAAAGAATCCTCCCCTGAGCAGGACGATTATGAGTCGGCTTTCCATCACACACCACACGACAAGCGGAGACAAGTTCTGTCCAGACTGATGATGCCAGGGTTAGTGGTGTGTGTGTGTGTGTGTGTCAGGTGGTAAGGAAGCATGAATCGTCAGAATACCGATACTATACAGTGTCCTATAAAGCCTAAAATGAGTGTCGCATAGATTAGCAGTGGGGGAGGTGCACACACACATGCACACATACACACACACTCGTTAAACGTTTCTAAAGGCATTATGAAGGAAAACAACACGTGGAATGAAGTAGCAGAGATGATTGGAGACTGTACGTAGATAGAGCAGTTAGCTTTTTTCTAACTAACGGCTAGCATGATGCAGAATGTTTTGACTTAGCTAACAGCTAGCACAGTACAGTGTATGTAGTGTTAACTAACAGCTAGCATGATGCAGCGTATTTTGACTTAGCTAACAGCTAGCGCAGTATAGTGTATGTTGGGGTAACTAACAGCTAGCATGATGCAGCATATTTTGACTTAGCTAACAGCTAGCACAGTACAGTGTATGTAGTGTTAACTAACAGCTAGCATGATGCAGCGTACTTTGACTTAGCTAACAGCTAGCACAGTACAGTGTATGTTGTGGTAACTAACAGCTAGCATGATGCAGCATATTTTGACTTAGCTAACAGCTACCACAGTACAGTGTATGTGGTATTAACTAACAGCTAGCATGGTGCATGTGAATGATGAATGAGCTAACATGATACATTGCTGAATTTATTATGGAAGAACCCAGTTATTCAGTAGAGAGGGACAGAGGGAGAGTCCTTTTTTTTTAAGTTTTTTTTTACTAATAATAATAACCGCTAACATTAGCCATTTCACCTAGCCAGCTTGCTCCTGATGTTAATACTCTTTCATCATCTGATGCTCTGTAGCACGTTAAGCCTCAACTGATGAAGTTAGCAACGGTTTCTTGAGGCGTTTGAAGTTTCAGTGCCTCCTCCAGTGTGTGTGTGTGTGTGTGTGTGTGTGTGTGTAAGTAAGAAAGTGGTTTGGCAGAAGCGAGCAGGGGTTGGCCCGATGACCCAGGAGAAGACAAATGCTTTTAGCAGGAGGGCTGCTGATGTTCCGTTTCAAGCGGTAATGGACAATGACCCTGGGAAGTCAAAGGTCAAATGCAGGGAGCCTGCTGGAAACCTGAGCCGATCAAAACAGACACAGTGGAAACAGAAGAATTCGTCTTGTGGTGCAGCACGGAGTACGAGTGCTAAAACTAAACATGGGAAAACCTTCAAACAGACAAAGATGGATGATCGGGCTGTTGGTTGTTTTGGGACATGCCTACAGTGGAGTAATGAAGGTGGTTACATAGCCTATATAGTGAATACGTGGGTTGGTTTGGGACATGTCCACAGTGGAGTAATGAAGGTGTTTACATAGCCTATATAGTTACACGGTGGTTGGTTGGGGACACGCCCACAGTGGAGTGATGATGGTGTTTAGTGATTAGGGAGTATGAAAGAATTTGGAAGGAAGTCAGCATTACGAGTCGGTGTGGAACGAGGCAAGAGAAGGAGAAGATTAGGAAAGACAGGAGGGATTCTTGTGCATCCGATGAGAGGGATAGTTACGCAACGTTCGCAAAATAGAGTGCACTGATCAAAGCATGGCAAAGACCCGAGCCTAAAGCCGTCTCACGCCCACACAGTCACGGATTTCTTCCTCTATGAATATATTTACCTCCTGTAGAGAGACGAGGCAGTGAGGATCAAACACGGGAACTTCGCCTGAACTTCGCCTGAACTTCCCGAAACTGCTTACTAAAGAGCAGACATGCTAAAAACAAAAGCTTCCTCTAGTTCACAATATAAGTATTATTATTCCAGAAATATATTCATACATCATCATTGTATGGAAAACTCAAAGTCGTGAGTTTACCAATGACACCGGAAACTCCTTCCATGTCAAACAAATGTCTCCTTATCCTTTAAAAAAAAAAAAGGTTAAAAAAAAAAACCATAGAAACCGACCAAGCAGAAGAGAGAATTCAACAGCGCTGCGGTATAAACGCTAACAAGCACAAATGCGCCTTCCCCCCTCCCACCCCTCGGAAAATGAGAACGGTGTACGGCGTCTACCATTTTACACAGAAATTAACCGCACTCAGTTAGCACAAACAAGATGGCGGTCGTATCTTTGATGTCTGAGTGGTGTAGAAGAGCGAAAGTTTTTAAAGAAGTTTTTAGCCCGCTTTTAGCCTGCTCTCAAACATGGGAGTGTTTCTGTAAGAGAAGCTAAGTTCGGAGATGAAGGAATTTTCTCGTATTTCTTCGTATTTCTCGTTTTCTTAATGAAACAGTAATGAATTAGCAAAATGGACGAGTCCGTGCGCACACACACACAAGGTTCAGGGGTCAGCCATCTTTAAATCACCCTCCGCTTACACAAAAAAGAAATATCGGTTCCGGCTGCTTTCTGCCCTACTTTTCTTCCTCTCGTCTCTTAGCCTAGAGCGCTAACCTCAAGCGTTAAACCAACAAAACCACAGTTTATGATGACATAAAGAGGAATGAACTAGGGGACAGCACAAGGAATGCCAGTCGGGCCTCTGCAGCACTGTCTCCCTCCATCCTCCTCTCTTTTGCTGAGGCACATGTGTTTTTATTTACTGTAGCAGCGGACGCTAGATCTGCGCGCCTCAGAGTGCCTTCTTTGTGCGAGACCTCATCAATCAGGCATCTCGGATCGGGAACCGAAAAAGCAGACGAGAGACAAAAGGAGTAGAAGAAGAGGGGGGACGAAGGAGGGAGGTAGGGAGTGACCCGAGCTCAAGGCGCTCGATAAATCAGCGCTCAACAATAACACACGCGGCGTAACATGGCTACGCTAATTCATCACCTCAGCACGAGGCCCAACAGGAGATCTCTTATCTGAGCGCGGGTGGGGGAGGGGTATGCCTGAGGGGGGTCTGCCTGAGGGGGGTCTAGTAAAAACAGTCAACACCTTGAGCTTCAAATTGCATTCAGAGGATTTTGAACATGACTGAATTGTTGATATATTTATAGCTCGGATGCGAGAGTAACGTGAACACGGTTACCCTAGGTAGCTAAACTGTTGTAGCTTAATGGCAACAACAGTAGCGGAATTACTTTGAGGGAATATCCATAGCTAATCATTGGTCGTTGTTTTTTATGTGGGTTTATTTAGATTACAAAGATGTAGACGTAAAATTGAAGTTTTTTTTTTAATCGGCGAAAGTTGCGCTTGAACCCGCCTTTCACGCCCTTCCCCGTAATCCCTCACGTCTGCCCCTTCACCTCTTATTGATTATTTATGTATCTAGCGGTTGCAAGGAGAGAAAAAACTAACAACAGCACATACAGATGAACCGCCAAATGAACAATCCAGGGTCATCACCGTCAAGGTTAGCGAATGTCACTTGTGGGTGTGGCCTATTTGCAGGTTATTATGATTGTGGTGCTAATAGATTAACGGTCACCACGAACGAATGGTCTCGCAGGTTAAACAGCACCATCTTCATTCGAACGGTAACTCGGTCGGTAACTCAGCCGAATAAAACCTAGACCTGACAGGATTGTAGGAAGTGTAAGCAAGTATTCTGGAAGCTTCTGGAAACACTGCTGTTAATTTGACAAGAATTTACCTGTATAGCCACTTTAGACTCAACTCACTGCAGTATGTTCGAGTCCAGTGGGCTTTAGCGGTGGTATACGGCGATAACGTGTAATTGGTGGTCATTTAACATCGCTTAATTGAACCAAACGTCTTCTTGGAAAAGAGCGGCCTTTCCTTTCTAGTGGTTTCCTCGTTAACTGAAAACGAGTTGAACGCAGCCTTTAAAACTGCCCCAAGATTGCCCAAGCACCTGGGGTTCATTCAGATGAGATGCCGTGGCATTGTCCAAAGGGTGTTATTATTGCTGACCGATGGGCTGTATGTGTCCACAACACACTGATTTTATCACTGGGAAACAGCGGCCAAAACAAAAATTTCCACCACCAAAACTCACTAATTCGCTCGCTACAGCTAAAAAAACAAGAAAAAAGAAAGAAATTCTGCTGCCACTTACAAATTGCTGCCACCACCAGAACTATTCAAAGGTGCTGCCACTAAAGCAATATTTGTCACTAAAATTGCAGCCACTAGAAAATAAATCGCTGCCACTACACAAATTGCTGCCACATCGATCATTCTGGCCACTGAAAACAACTGCTTCCATGCCAATAAATAAATAAATTTGTTGCGACTACAAAAACTGCCACCACTCAAATAGTATCCACCACTAAAAAAAACTGCTGCCAATAATGAAAATGGCTGCCACTACCATTCAGGTTAAACGCTTCAGCGTTAACTGACCTCCAGACCCAGTCCAAGATGAAGTCAAACCCTTCAAGATGGCTGACGTTAGGATAAAACGTGAAACGCTCTGGTCTAATGTGGTCTGGATCGGCATACCCGAGAGGTCTTTGTGATCCTTCGTGTGATGCTTCGACATTTACAGCACAATGCACGTCTGTGAGCGCAGCGCAGGCGATGACGTTCGTTAAACGCTCCCTTCTCATGGCTTTTTTCCCCCCTTTCTTTCTTTTTTTACGAGCCGCTCGAGGCCCTTCAGAAATTTCCTCTATTAAACTTTTTATGGTATCTGTCGAACATGGCAGGACAAATGAAAAGGAACATGACTGAAGGAGATACTAAAGATTCAAACTGAGCCGTGATTAGCAGCGCTAGAATTCCCATCGAGCTCAAGTCAGACCGGAGAACGGATCTCGCAAAAAGGTTTAGAAAAAACGTTACGCCCGATTGTGAAGCACTTCAAAATTTGCGACACGGAGGGTACGAAGAATTCGAGTTGTTTTCTATTTTTTTCCCTCCACCGAGCTGGTAAAAATGCACCGTTTCGCAAAGCGGCTTTTGGACTCTCGGCTCGACGCAACTCTCCACGCTAAATGACAAAGCTTTTTATTCCCGGCTTCTGCAGTCTCCAGCTTTCCTCCGGTCATTAGGTGCGGCTCGAAGAGCACGTCATGTTGTGGAGACGGCGAATGTTTTTAGCAGCTCCTCATGAAATTGTGCGAGGGCGTCAGGACGGGATGTCCAAAATGAAAACTAAACTGGTAAAAGGGATCAAACGAGAAATCACAACCAAAAAAACGTTGATTTGGCAGGAAAAAATCGCTGCTGAGTGCTCCGGAGAGAGAGAGAGAGATAGAGAGAGAACACAACAGTGTAATCCCTGGAAATAATAATCGCTGTCCTAAGATAGCTAACCTAGCTAACGTTAGTGATATTAAAATTGTGGTTGCTATGGGAACTGCTTTGGCTGCTGTTAAATAAATCAAAGAGAATTTGACAACACAAGCCTCAAGACATGCATCCTGAGATACCGCTCGTCTTGCTCTCTCGCTCGCCAAGGTAGTTAGCATCAGTGATGTTTAGTAATTATGCAAACAAGGCGTGATTCCTGGCTTCTGACAGGAAGAAAAAAAATACAAAAAAAAGTTTGAATAAAACCGCAACACGTTGGAATAATAATAATAATAACCAGACGTGTTCCTGCCTTATCGGAATTCTGGGAACGTTAGGAACACATTGAAGTGGCTCCTAATTAGCATAGTCATGCATATTCATAGACCCTGGCATGTTTAATGAGATGAAGGTGGAGTCCATTGTTTTATGAATTTTTTTTTTCCATCAATCGACAGAAAAGGGCAGCAGCTCCTTTAAAAGAGTGTGCAGCTTAGCCTAGCTGCACAGGACGCGTGTGTGTTTTATAGGAGGGAGAGCGTTGCTGCTCAGGAACGTGTTTATGGTTCATGCTGCCAAGATTCTGTCAGAAGATGAAGCAGGACCGTGTAAAGTGTAACACACACACACACACTAATATTAAGGACACTATTAACTGAACAGCTCTATTACATACAACACAGATACACACTTAATACGCCGACTTAATAGTGTGTTTAATATAGTGAACAAACACACACAGACACTTACAGTGAGGCTGCCAAAATGGTCTCTTACAGCTTCCTTTAAACAACATTCATGGCTGTGAAAGAGAGCTTTAATATGGAACCACACACACACACACACACACACACACACACAGACCAAAACGCAACTTGTGTTATAAACCGCAGCGTGTCGACCGGTCCGTCTCTACGATGTCGTTAAAAGTTACAGATTTACTTTCGACTCTTATAAAGGACTGAAACTGGACACTCCTTCCACATCCCATTCCAGCACGTTACTATAGAAACGGCAACGAATTAAGAACGAGCGTGTTAATATAAACCTGCGCTATACAGAGCCACAGTTCTAGAAAACAAAACAAAGCATTCTGACCAATCAGCATCCAGGAGTCAACAAACCTAAATATAATGAAGAGGGCGGGAACAAGAGAGAGAGAGAGAGAGAGAGAGAATGGGAGGGAAACAAAAAAAGGGAAATAGTCGCTGACAGGGATGAGGTTTTGCCTCGTTCCAAGTGTGTGTGTGTGTGTGTGTGTGTGTGTGTGTGTGTGTGTGTGTGTGTGTGTGTGTGTGTGTGACCACAGAAACATGGTGTGAAAGATCTCCCAGAGGGCAACACACCGCACACACAGTTCAACATTATACCCAACTGCTAAAAATCCTCCACCACCCAAACCCACACACAGACACACACACACACACACACACACACACACACACACAGCTAACCCTAGCAGCTAGAAGCTTATCCACTTAATACAGTCATGTTATGGGGAAATTCAATACAATTTTTACAATTTATTTAACCATAATATCCCGGGGTTCGAGATCCCACCGGGGTCCTTCTACCAGCGCCAAAGAATCCGTACATATCCAATTAAGCAGCACAAGCTCGCTATTCGGCATCTGCACCATCATTTTTGGCGTTTTCAGTATTATCATAGTCACCAGCAATTTTAAACATTAACAAGAGGAGGTAATTGTGGCTACATTGGTCACGTCGGAGAATTCCGAAGTACGGGAAAATTCCACGCTATTCAGACTTCACTCAAAATGGCATTTATAGATTTTAATATAATACTTAGCTAAGGTTAGCATACATAGATGTTTATGTTGAACATCAGCGCAACATCTTCTCAAACCAAGGTGGGAAGTGGGAATTATTCCCAAATAATATTTTTCCCCAATGGACATAAACACAACATGATATTTAGCTAATATACCTACTGTATATCTGTTATCTGTGCTGGTGATTTCCTGCTTAAACTAACAATACGAGTTCGAATAGTCACAAATGAGAAAGCACGAACTGTCCAAAGCTAAATCCAGGTCTTTCCCGTGACTTCTTATCTCTCGTTTTCCAACATGACAGTCTTTTGCGCCATGCCTGGGCTCCAAATGTGACCCCCGACCCCACATCCTGTATTACAGAGGAGCTTGTTTCCCGTTTGCAGCACTGGGCTGGCTCAGGACTGGCGCTCTCGCTCTCTCGCGCTCTTATTCTCTGTCACGTGCTCCCTTCTTTTATCTTTGTAGAAGATACAGGAGAAGAAACAGGAGCCTTCCGCAGATAGATTTCCACATTCTCTCTCCTAAAGCCAGTGTAAGAGCTGGGGTCTTATTTTAAAGCAAGACCCTGCAGGTAGAAATCCACAGAAAACGATTTTTGGATAAATTACATCTATAACATGTCTACACTTAAAATTTCACTGTTTTGTGCACACAAAAAAAATCCTTAAAATCTGTATATGTATACATATTTAATTAGACGAATATCAGAATTTCAGCTAGTGGCGAAGACCGGTTGTGACATCTTAATGTTTTCACAAACTGCATTTTGCCTTCAAGAAGAACCATGACTGCGGGGGGAAACAATAAAACTAGAGGTGTTTGCAATTTAAAAAAAAAAAAAGTCCTGAGGAGGATGACACTATGAGTGGAGGAGTAAATCTTGGGAGGCATACACAAGTCAAGGAAACACGTGCCTTGAAATGCGAGACAGACAACTATGTGTATACACCCAAAGGTTATACGACTGAGCAGAACTGTAATGCTAGTCTAGCTCTTAGATACTTGCACATCATACTCCACCCTCTGGTTCCCAGAGGAACAAGCAGGGAGTCCTGAAAAGCTGCCAAGTCATGATTCCCGAGCCAAGAACCAAGACCAGGACAATGAGGGTTAAGGCGTGGGGGCATAAGCCAGAGAGCCCCTGTGGAAACAAAATCATAAAATGCAAAACTCCAGAGCTAATGGAGGGGTGGAGGGAACTTCACTGTGGCCAAGAACTATTAATATTCCTTGACAAGAGCATCATGATGTGGAACAGATCACATGCTGCGCACCCGGTGCGGGGCAGTTTTTCCTGCGATTTCTCATGACGTGACAGATTTGAGCGCAAACCTTTTTTTTTTTTTTTTTTTTTTTCACTGTTTGGCGGAGCTGTGATTCGCCGAATTTATTCGGCATTCGGAATGCATGGTGAAACAGATCAAACTGAGCAGAGAGACCAAAGCTGTCAACAATCGTAACTGAAAAGCTGATCTCATTAGGCAAGTTAGACAGTTCTCTGCATGATGTGTCCTGGCTGGACACACACACACACATATACTCACTAAGAAACCATACACGGTTCTCAATGCGATGCCAAGACAGCAGAGTTTGTTCAGACCAGATTTACCTTAACTATTCATGAGAGCTGCTGCGCTGATCTCGCTGGGCTCTACGGCAAAAGGTATATAGGAAGTATAAATAAATACGTGCGCACACACCCAGGAATCAGCAGGACATCGCCTCCGACTCCACACGCCAATATTTTTGCACAACCTGAGCAGCAAGTCTGCCTCCCGTTGGCGTTGGCCTCCACTTTCAGATTCCCAGAGGAATTTGCAGGGGTCCCAGAAAGCTTCCGTGTCCCGCTGAGTCTGGAGCCTGGAACCAAGAGCAGGACAACGGGAATGGAGTTCCAGGGACGTGAGCTTGGAGACCCCCTGTGGAAACGAACTCTGAAACTCCAGAGCCGACGGAGGGTCAGACGGAACGTTGCCGCATGTAGAAATGATTAATATTCTTTGACAAGAGAGGCGTAATATGGATCACAGCTACATGGGTACAGTATTTGTCTGACTCAAGCTGGAGGAAAAGAGCCTCGATACTGTAAATCAATGTTTCGTTCAGTGGTGAACCACAGAGTCAGATCAGGTTTCAGCATTACTCAGCGAGATCACACTCCAAAACTGTAAACAATCTCATGTGGGATGTCGGACATTCTGTTTCCAAGTTTGCTCGACCACCATCTTGGCCTAAGCTGCCGAAACACTGTTTATCACTAGGTGTATCCGAAACCATAGGTCGGTCTTAAAGTAAAAAATTGGACACAAACCATTTAAATGACCTCCTTCCTCAATGTTTTCATCCTTTACTTCTCTTCAGACTCTCACAAATCGAAAATAGAGCAGAAGGTGCTTGTAAGGTTATTTTGTAGTTGGTCCAGGAGGCAGGTTTTTGAGTATAGCGGACATGTCTCCTCAGATAGGGCCCACATTTTTGCACACTGAAGGCACCATGTGGGCCTGAGATCGTTCATGCAACACAAAAAAAATGCCAGTGTCTATTAGTCATAAATTAAACACTGGAATTTATAAGCCATTTGTTGTTTGCGATGCCCCGAACCAAAGGCCAAGTTCTCAATAGCCAAACCTCACAATGGGCAAGCGAGGGCATATTATTATGCTAATCCCAGTAATTGTTCGGGCTCTTCTTCCCTGAGCTGGTAGGAGATGATTTAGGGTGACAGTGTTGCTTTAAGGGCTGCCTGTAGGGGGTGGAGGGGGATGCCGTAGATCACTGCTCTCATTAATCAATTAACACGACCCCCTTCCAGCCACCTGTCTAACAGCATCGCTTAGCACAACATTCCAAAGCGCGACCATGCATCTAGATAATGCCTGAGCATTAATCGTCCCTGCTAGCATTCCGTCCTTTCTTCTCTTCTGCATTTTTATATGAAAAGTTTCCAGTTGACCATTTACAGTGAGAAACGCTTAGCTCAAAAGAATGAACATATTCATTTATAAAACTTGTTCAGAAGGAAATTAATGTCTCATTGAGCAAAGCTAGCCAAAAAAGAACAACATTTTGGATTGGATTTGCTGGTAGCTGGGCGGTCATTTCTACAAATAGTACCAGTGACATTATAAATATAATGTTTCAGTTCCAGGGGTAGTTTATAGTAATCCGGACTTCAAACTGAAATTTTGGGGCTTTTTGTGGTCATCTGATTTTCAGCTGCTACCTGATCCGTTTTATGGCATACAGAAGCAAATTCCACGTATGCATATTATTAATTTTTTCATCTTCATTTCTCGATGAAGTTTCTACCAAAATCTCTGATGTAGAAGAAAAATACAGATTTTCAGTTTCCTGAATTTTAGCGTCGACCAATAATCGATCATTGTTAGTTATTATTCCACACTTTTGAGCTAGATGTGCTGACCATGATGGAAAGAACAGTGCTTGTACCCAGACAGACATACAGACAGAGAGAGAAAGAGAGCGAGAGAGAGATGAGGTTCACGCCTCGGTATGATGTTGGCTAAGCATCAGGCAGTGAGCGTGAGTAACCTCTGATCCTCAAGGAATCCTATAGCAGATCACATCTGGAGTGATACTCAATAATGGAAAAAAAAATCTCTAAATATTTAATGACTTGGTGTGTTCATGGGTGAAAAAGAGTAGACGAGTCTCAAATCCGACTCCTCCGGCCAGATCAAATGTCCAGAAATGATTAAACAAGTGTCTCAAAGCAATGTGGAGATATTTTTATGTGAATTACCCTCCTGACGAGATCCTCACGGCCAGACAGTCTCTTTTCAACAACCCCCTATTGTCTCTGAATAACAGTGCACTCTCCAGAAAACCACACTTCAGCCTTTGTGTAATTCAAAACCATTCTTTGAAATAGGCTGAAATGGGGCACCATCCTCAAACTCCCAGTGAGCAGACATGGAAGACATGGATTTTTTGTAATAAGGAAAGGCACCAGGCTGCAAGACTTCAGGCTACGTGCTTCGGGCTCCAAGTCCCAGGGGATGTCCGAGTTTACAGAACATTAAGTTTAAGGGAGTGACGTACTATACTGCAGCTGTTGAGGAATTGCAGTCTCATTTCCACCTGCAAGACGACTCGCCAAGAGGCCACGGTGCCCTCGATTCTGTGGTTCCAAAACTGACTCCGCGACAAACAGCTGCAGACTCCGGACTCCCGCTATCTGCCACAGCTGCGGATGTGTTGCAACTTTTTGCGATTTCTTATTTTAGGGATCATTAAAGTTTCTCCAATGATGCAAAAAGAGCTTCTCAAGAGCAACAACTTTGACAATCAGTGAACATCTCCCATTTCTTTATTGATAATGAGTCTTTATTGGCCACGTATACATTACAGAACTTTGAAATTCTGCATGGGGTAGTTGGGGTCAGTTCGCAGGGTCAGCTATGATACAGCACCCCCTGGAGCAGAGAGGGTTAAGGCCCTTGCTCAAGGGCCCAACAGTGTCAGCTTGGCAGCTTGGCCCCCCCCCCAACCTTCTGATCATTAAACCAGAGCCTTAACCGCCAAGCCACCACTGCCCCAGTGACCAACAAGCATCCTCCTCCCAAAGAGCGCTATCTGCAAAACCCTTGGAGGATCCTCGCCTGTGCATACACCATTCCAAGCGACGGATCGTGTAAACGTTCATCAACAATAGCGGCCACGCTTCTGTGCCCTATAAGGATCTTTCTTTATGAGAAGGAACTTGCAATCGTTGTGAAATGCCTCAAGATGTCAGCATGGAGGTTAAAAAAAAAATAGAAAAAAAAAACGATTCTGATGATGGCATTCTTTCCGTCCTCCGCTGTTTCTTGTCCAGCTAAAGTTAACTCTCCTGTGAGAAACCTAAACTGTGCAGCACTCATGGGTCATGGGTCAAACAAACAAAGCAAGGCAGACCCAACAGATACATTTAATTTATAACGGACTTGCCTTCAGAGTACGGAAACCATAACATGGAGTCGAGAGAGCCAAACACAGATCCGTGCCAAATGCAAAAGCAAAGTAGATTTGTATAACTCTTAGAACTACAGGAAGTAAAGATATGAGGCATCTGTGGCCAAAAGCAAACAAAAAGTGCTTTCTTATTTCTGCAAGCCTACACCAAGATACCATCAGGAATTTGAATATCTTACACTGTTGCGTCATGCTGACTAATCAAAGATCGAATTCTCTACTAAATTTTGCTTGGTGTGGAACTAAATCTAATATTTAAGGACAAGCTGAAATCAAGACTGTCCTGATTGTAACCTTGCTAGCTTTGTACTAATCATGGCACCAAACCCAGTATCTGTATCAGTAGTTGGCCGAAACCAGCAAAAAAAAACATGTTGGATCCTGTAACAAATACGGGCCAAGACTGGAAATGAATTTGGAAAAGAAATATATCTTTGGAACTGAAAATATTTTAGAGTGACTTTATTGAGGATTGATTTTATTACATCTATATTTTATTATATTTTTTGTTTGAAAGAGTTTAACTGTGAAGTTAAAAAAAAACATTTTAGTGGTTTTGGAATAAATGATATGAGGTGAATATGAATTGTCTGAGACTCAAGGTTTCTATAATTGTATGTATTGAGAAAGTGGTCGTGTAATACCAAACAACAAACTTTTTGTGATGTACATAATTTACCACTAATGTCCTGCCTTCAGATAGCCTTCACTTTTTACATCACTGTAGAATTGCAGAAAAAATATGATATAATGTAACCTCCCCCTTCCCCTCCCCCACACCCAATTACATTTCACCTCCCCTTCCCTTCCCCCACACCCAATTACATTTCACCTCCCCTTCCCCAATTATATTTCACCTCCCCTTCCCCAATTACATTTCACCTCCTCTTCCCCTCCCCCACACCCAATTACATTTCACCTCCCCTTCCCAAATTACATTTCACCTCCCCTTCCCTTCTCCCATACCCAATTACATTTCACCTTCCCTTCCCCTCCCCCACACCCAATTACATTTCACCTCCCCCACATTCAATTATATTTCACCTCCCCTTCCCCAATTACATTTCACCTCCTCTTCCCCTCCTCCACACACAATTACATTTCCCACCCCTCCCTCACACATTTACATTTCACACCCCTCCCCCACAACCAGTCACATTTCACCTCCCCATTTACATTTCACACCCCTCCCCCACACCCAGTTACATTTCACCTCCCTATTTACATTTCACGCCCCTCCCCCACACATTTACATTTCACCTCCCCTATTTACATTTAACCTCCCCTATTTACATTTCACGCCCCTCCCCCACACATTTATATGTTACCTCTCTATTTACATCTCACGCCCCTCCCCCACACATTTACATTTCACCTCCCCTATTTACATTTCACGCCCTCCCCCACACCAGTCACATTTCACCTCCCCTATTTACATTTCACCTCAGCTATTTACATTTCACGCCTCTCCCCCACACATTTACATTTTACCTCCCTATTTACATTTCACGCCCCTCCCCCACACATTTACATTTCACCTCCCCTATTTACATTTCATGCCCTCCCCACAACCAGTCACATTTCACCTCCCCTATTTATATTTCACAACCCTCCCCCACACATTTACATTTCACCTCTCCTATTTACATTTCACGCCCCTCTCCCACACTCAGTTACATTTCACCTCCCCTATTTACATTTCACTCCCTTTCCCCACACATTTACATTTCACCTCCCCTACATTTCACACCCCTCCCCCACACCCAGTTACATTTCACCTCCCCTATTTACATTTCACCTCCCATTTTGCTGTCTTGGGCTCCCAACCACGGACAATCAGGATTCAAATTTGCGATCTCAGGATGAGCGTGTGAACGCTTTTTTGGAGTTTTAGGAGCTTGATTCCAACAAGCACGTTTACTTGGGAAAACAATCACTTTTAGAACAACAATCAAATCCCAACAATCAAAACCCGAACAGCTTTTGCAGTGAAAAATACACTGCAAAATAAAAATTTTCAAATTAATATTTGACATTGTCTTTTAAACAGCCGGTTGTTGATGAAGAAACACTGTAATGAATCATACAGTGACAAACCAAAGTGGCCTTTAAGAAGACATCACCGAACCCACATCCCATCCCTACAGGTTTTACGGCTGTGTGGCACGACTCGGATCAAAGGTCAAACCCAGTGACATTTTCAGGGCCAAAGGGTGATGAGCAACATTTATCACAACTAAGGCATTCTCTGCAAATAAATCGACATGGCAACCAGCTGAAAAATCTTCAGTATTGCTATCTTGTCAACCTTGGATACTAATAAAGACCTACTACTGGTGGTGCTTTATACAGTGTGTGAGAGTGTGTGTGTGTGTGAGTGTGTAGAATTGAGAATCCAACAAGCCGAGCTGGCACCAGCCACTTTAGCGCTTGCTGAAGAGTTACGTCAGAGAGGGAGGTTTTTCTTTTTCTCTTTCTTTTTTTTATTATTTTTAACGATCACGAGCTGAACTGAATCAGCTCCAGATGCTGGCGCGTAATCAGACTACTGGCAAGTCACGCATCTTTAAAAGCTGTTAAAATTACATTAAGCACACAATATAACGGGCCAAAACAAAGAGGGGAGGAAAAAGAGCTGGAAGTCATATACCCTGTATGAGGTATGTTTACCGCAAATCTGAATCGACTGATTCCAAAACTGTGGCCACTGGGCAGTGACAGCTCTCAGAACAAAGGTCGTTTGTGCACAAGTTGCAGAACAGGCGAGTTACAACACTAAAGCCTTCAGTGATCGCTAAAGGACATGTTCTGGGCACGTACGCACCGCTCCCCACCCACCCGATAACAGCGTTTATAGTACAGTAGAGATGGTCTTCAGTGGATTTCAGTACGTACATATTACTTACTCCACACTGCTCTTGAATTTTGATTGGTCAGAAAGTCTTGATTCATTTTGACAAAATGACCGCAAGAGAGATAAAAATATAGGGCGGTGTGATGTGGCTGACGCACAGAAGACGTGCAAGTTTGCCAGACCTCGTCCGGGAGAACCGCGACAGACGGGATGGCTTTCACGGACGCTGAGTGGAAAGAGCATGGTGTAGGTTTTGTCCATATTTGCAAGAAAATGTTTGCATGCAAACTTTGGAAAGACTGCAGAATCGGAGACCAAGACGAACGCAGTACACAACGGGCCTCTTTCACTTTGAACCAGCCACAAATGTTTTGTCAGAGGAAGCCATAAACCAAAAACGTCACTGCTCTGACAACACCTGAAAAAGTTCCAGCGTTTCCCCCAATGGATTCTTTCAGTTGATGTATTGAAGCGTTGTGAAAAACTCGTTAAGGGTTGATTTTTTTAGCGCTGATCTCCGAGTCCTTGCACTAGTTGCCATAGTTTTCCCATTTGGACGCGCAGCTCCTTCCATCGGGAAGTTAATGGGAATTTAAAAAACGAAATACGTTGGTGGTTTTTGACGAATGCCTTTTTGAAGCGGGTCTGTGCGAGGAATGCAACAAAGAGATAGAAGGATAAAATAAATGAACATGTGATGGTGGGAGGCCTGCCTCGGGGATTCATTTACACCAAGGAAAGCTCGAGTCCTGGGAATACATCTCTCTGTCGCAAATGTAAATGTTTCTACAAGGTTTTTTGGTTTTTTTGAAGAGTGAATTGATCAGCGGTGTGTTAGGCCACCTATGACAAGAAGGCACAATGTTCTCTGATACTTGAATGGAAATGTTGACATTTAAACATTTATGAATCACAACCTTTCACAACTTTCCAAAGCGTAGGCGTCAACCCTTCACAAGTTTCCATCTTTTTGTGAATATATATATATATATTTATTTATTTATTTATTTTTAAAAGATCAGACAAGCTTTAAAGATCAGACAAGTTATTGACCTTATTCACTTTAACCAAAGAAAATATTTCCATTAATATACACTACCACTGTATGTAGTGAAACACATGTCAAGTAAGGTTAAAAAATAAAGCATGAGCATCGGATCATACCCAGAAAACACAACCCCACAAAAGCGTTACGTCTGGGCCAGAGTCAGCACGTTTAATGTGCACGACAGCTCAAACAACACGCTAGGGACATTCACGATGCTCGGACCCGAGGAAAATGTGGCTCCTCGAGAGGAAAATGAGGTCATCTTTAACTCCCCAGCTCTCGGCTATAATGGCCGTGGTCAATGGAGTGTGTGGGGACGCTGTTCGAGCGCAGGCGATACGGAAGCGCGGGTTCATAAATTACAAAACATTGCGGGGACGAAGCCTAATCACCTCTGTGCTGTCACCTAGCAGAAGGGGGAGCTGGTTTAATTTACGCCGGCACATCCATCACTGCTCAGGCTAATTTCATTCACACCAGCCCTCAGACTGTGGGAGAGCTTCATTGCTATGTTTCTGTGGTTCACCGCTATTGAGAATTTTTTTTCCCACCCTAAGGGCTGATGTATCTCATAAATGGCCTCCTTGGTACCTCCTACAGAGAGTCAAAGGGGAATGTGCGAAACGGCTGCTGCAGGATACAAAGAGTGTTTCGAGATTGTGGGATGAACTAGCAATATGCGAAAGCAGTTAAACTATGTGGGCAATTCGGGTTCGAACGGAGTGGGACGTGAAGTTGGAGGCTCCTGCTGATTTCGATTAAAAATTTAATTAATTTGCGCTTTTTGGTCATATAATATACTTTAACTTATTTTAGTCCTTATCTTTGCTTATAATTTGAATTTTTTGTCACGTCAAAATGTCTGGAAAGAATACGAAAACCCAAGGACGCATTCAAACACGACTTGGGCCGAGTGCGCGCGCCGTGAGCACTTCCTCCTCTCCCCTTGAATCCGCGTTGCCGAGCGGTGACTTTGATCTCGCTGCACTCAAACTTGAGCTGCTGGCTTCATTGAGGAAGGATATCGCTGATATTTTGAAAACGGAGCTCCGGGAGATTATCAGGGAAGAGTTGTCTGCTATCCAGCTTGAGCTGCAGGTTGTGAAAACACAGCAGGTTAATGATAAAGTTAATACCAAGGCCACCATTTCAGCGCTGAAAGATTCGTTTGGAGGGCGCGAGGACGCGCTCATTCATGACATAGCACACATGAAGTCTACCATCGAGTCTCTCACTGAGACCGTGAATCAATTACAGTATAAATGTGAGGATTTGGAGATGAGGTCGCGGCGCAATAACGTTCGAATAATGGGAGTTCCAGAAGGTTCTAATACATGTTCCACTGCTGCTGTAGCGGCTTTGTTAAAAGAGGCGTTTGGTCTGGAGAAGGAGCCGGTTTTGGACCGGTCCCACCGGACCTTTCAGCCGAAGCCCAAGCCTCGAGCAATTGAACGACCACGAGCAATGCGCTGATATTTTACGGCGCGCGAGAGAGCTCCCGCGAATTAAAGTGAGGAATTTGATTATCTCCGTTTTCCCTGATTACACACCTAAGATAGCTTGGGCTCGAGCTGCATTTAATGAGGTTCGGCGTCAGCTTCGTGATGTTGAGGGCGCTCGGTATGGAATACTTCACCCAGCTCGGCTTCGCATTACACATAACGGTGTCCAGAAGGACTTTATTTCAGCGGGGGAAGCAGGAGAATATGTGAAACTCTTGATATCAGGATGAAGTGTATCACCTGCACAGCGGAGTGTTCTTTTTATTATTGAATTTTTATTTTTATTTTTTTTAAGTTAAAGTTAAGGACATTATATCTGTTATTGTGCGCAGACTGTTTATCAGATTTGAAGTCAGTAGGGGATTTCTCTCTTACTGAAAGCTTTAGTTTTGGTAAGGGTTGGTTAGTTCAGCGTTCTTTCCGAGTGGTTGTCTCAGTGTGGACAGCTTTATCTGTAGAGGGATACACTGCTGTCTCCTTTGGGTTATGGAGACTTTGGGTGTTTTTATGTTTAAGGGTTTTTTGGGGGGAGGGGAAATCACTCTGGCTCTAATTGACTATTTATATCCCTATGGTTTACTTTATTAGATGGTTAG